>CM077151.1:26808519-26868344 GCA_039583875.1 Platanthera guangdongensis
CAGGACGGCCTGAATGGCCGACTAGAGGGGGTCGAGGGGCCTGTGGCTCTGGAGTAGCGGTCCGCCATGGTCGGCCTCCGCCGGGAGGCCCTCCTTTAGCCGGCGGGGGTCGAGGGGACAAATCCACCTCCCCGAGGCGGGCCATGTTGAGGGCCTCGGAGACCGTCCGAGGGTGATGTGTGCGGAGTCGGGACCAAATGTTAGGCTGAAGGCCTTGCATGAAGAAGCCAAGATAATGATCCGGTGGTAGGTCGGGAACATGGGTGACGAGGGCCACGAATTCATCAATGTACTCATCCAATGCACCTGTTTGGTGTATCCCACACAATCGTTCGATGGCAATTCCGGAGTAGCGGCTGTCATAGCGGCGGATCAACTCCTGTTTGATCTCATGTCAAGAGATAGTCGGGTTGGACTGGCGGAGCCACCGGGCCCAATGGAGGGTGGAGTCGTCGAGTCCCACAAAGACGGTAAAGACCTTATCCTGCTCGGGTGTGTGGTGGAGATCAAAGTACTGTTCTGCATTGGTGATCCACCCAATCGGATCAACTCCGGCGAACTTGGGGAGGTCCAAGGCAAGGGCCGAGCGGCCGGGGAGACAGGGGGTGCGGCGTCCCCGACGAGCAGAAGTGGTGTCGCCCCTAGGATGGACGTGCCGGTGGTCGGGCGCGCGGATACGCTGGAATATGCAGCGGAAGGTTGTAACGCATCAAGTTTTGCATTGATGGTGAGCAAGGAGGCCTGCAGGGAGGCAACGATGGACTCCAGAGTGCTGACACGGCGTAGGAGCGCCTTGTTGGCGTCCTTCGATGGGGCCTCGGTCGTGACAGGGCTTACACGTCCTCTTATAGCGATGAGGAGCGAATACAAAAGGAAATTCTAAAATTAGGAAATACGGAATTACTTAAAATGTCTCAAGCAAACAAAGTAGCAAATAACGCCTCAAGCAAACGAGGCAACCAATAAATTATTAATTATCCTTCGTGGGAATGGTGGGGCCCTCTGATATACGCGCTCGGCGCGTGTAAACTTTCTAAGGAGGGTCGTCATCATGTAGCTCTGTAACACACATACACCAAATCATCAGCTTGTTGTGGTAGAATTTTATTTCTTCTCAATGCGTGAGTGAATAAATATGTGCTCCAATTTCTCTCACAGCAGGACGATGAAGAAGGTTGAGCTAAAAGTTTCAAAGCAATTTTTTGCAATTTAGGTATTGAAGTTCCATAATAACTCCACCAATCTTTGGGTAATAATGAAGCTCTACTCTCCAAACTATCTGGCTCACTAAAATCTTAACCAAGTCATGTGAACCTAGAGAACTCATTGATTACTATATTCCTCTCAACCACATCAAAGTATCTTCTTAAGCATTTGATTCTCTCCAAAGAAATCTTTTCATTCGTGTTAACCCAGAAATCGGCGATCATCCCAAGGTAGCCAGCTGACTAGTCGCGCCCCTTATATTCTCCATTTTGATCGCGACAAGCCCCCAGCGTAGGCGGACAGTTTTCACTGCCCGTCTAGGTCCCCTTGCAACCGCGTGCCCTGCGGGACGGCGGGCTATTCCCATAGCACACCCTCGCAGGCCATGCGATTAGGCCCGCTAACAGTGCAATGTTTTTCCTTGCAGGAGTCCTCCAACAGCACCACAAGGGGCGGCTTCCCAGTCCGCCCAAGGGGCTCCGGCCTCCCTGCTGCCCGAGGGACGGCGGCCTCCTGTCGCCGTCCGCCGAGGCCGCCCACCAGGGGCGGCCTCCGCCTGCCAGGCCGCCCACCCGGGGCGGCCTCTGCCCGCCAGCCGGCGGACTCCTCCCGGAATCCGCCCAGGCCGCCCGCTAGGGGGCGACCCCGGCTTCTGTCGGACGGACCGCCCAGGCCGCCCGCTCGGGGGCGGCCCGGCCAGCCGGGCGGACTCCCCCCGGAGTACGCCCAGGCCGCCCGCTTGGGGGCGGCCCGGCCAGCCGGGCGGACTCCACGCGGAGTCCGCCCAGGCCGCCCGCTCGGGGGCGGCCCGGCCAGCCGGGCGGACTCCACCCGGAGTCCGCCCAGGCCGCCCGCTCGGGGGCGGCCGGCCTGCCGGGCGGACTCCAACCGGAGTTCGCCCAGGCCGCCCGCTCGGGGGCGGCCCGGCCTGCCGGGCGGACTCCACCCGGAGTCCGCCCAGGCCGCCCGCAAGGGGGCGACCCAGCCTGCCGGGCGGACTCCACCGGAGCCCGCCCAGGCCGCCCGCAAGGGGGGCGGCCTCCGTTCTCAGCTACCTACAGCTCGCTTCGCCACCTGGCGGACTCCAATTTCCAGTCCGCGGAGTCCGCGCAGGTCGTCATGCTGACGTCACTGGGCCTCGCTCTTTGAAGATCATCCTCGGGCCTATAAATAGCCCCTGATTCCTCTCATTCGGGGGACGAGAGGTGGAGACAAGTCTTGACAGCAGACCCTGCGGACTCCGTTTTCCTGTCCGCGCAATCCTCCTCCAGCTTGCCAGCAGCCTCTGCGGACTCCGTTTTCCTGTTCGCGCAGTCCTCCATCAGCTTGCCAGCAGACTCTACGGACTCAGTTTTCCTATCCGCGCAGTCCTCCACAGCTCTCCTGCAGTTTGTCAGCAGACTCTGCAGACTCAGTTTTTCAGTCCTCCAGCAGCAAGCAGCCTCTTTTACTTAGTCTCTGGCAGTTTCTCTTCTCTGCTTTCTGGCAATTTCTTCTCCCTTAGCCGCCAGCTTCTATTTGTACCCCTTTAGTGCTTTGTTGTAAAGGAGTACTTGTAAGCTTGTAACCTCTCGCTATTAATCTAAGGAAAGCTCGTCGCAAGAGTGGCATTTAGGCCGCGGCGGGCGAAGTGTGTTGTTGCCGCTGCTAGCGGCCCCCTCTTCTCCTCCTCTGCTCAGCAAGCCTTGCTTCTCTACTCAGCAAGTCTTGCTCCTCTGCTCATCAAGCCTTGCCCTCAGCTCAGCTCAGCTCTTCTCGGCAACCAACCTGCAAGCGCAACCGTCCCAGTAACTGTCTGCACGACAGCTCCTGGTCAACCTCCTCTTCCTCCCTTGATCAACCCTCTCTGTTGATCAAGGCTCTTCTCAGCTCTCAGCAGCCTCTCCTCTACCCCCGCAGCCCTCCTTGGACAAGCTATTTGCTCACCTCTCGAACACTCAGAAGCTTCCTTCTCCTCTACCCCCGCAACCTTCTCCTTCCTCCTCACCTAGCCTGTGAGACCAAACACCCCCTCCGTGTTAGCTGTGCCCCCGGTGCCGTTTTCGCGCACCAACAGTTTTGGTGCGGTGAGCGTGGAAATCAGCTCACGCGCGATCCTTCAGATCCAAACAGGCAGTGAAAGCGACAGTTAACCATGTCAGACCATCAATCAGCCGAGAACCTTGCTCCAAGTCCCACTGAAGATCCTCTATGGGAAGCCCTTGAGCAGACGCGCCGTGAGAATGCTCAACAGTTCCAGGCGATCAACAAAGTTCTTGCTGCAATCACGCAGCGATTGGACGCTCATCCAGCAACAGCTCCAGCTGCTCCAGCTGCTCCAATCAACCCAACACCAACATCAGAGCATCAGCAAGCTTACTCTCAAGCTTGCCCGCCGTTCTATCCTCCTTACACCCCAACCTTTCCGCAAGGTCCTGCAGCTCCTTTGCGAACTCAAGATGAAGATTTCTGCTCGTCATAACTTCTTCCGGGAAGCAGCCCGGGAAAGTCCTGCTAGAGTTCTCAATTTTCAGGGAAGTCATCCCTACCCTTCAGCTCCTGCCTCTGCTCCTCCTGCAGCAACTTTTCCTTTTTTATCCCCATGCTCCTTTTGCAGCTGCAGCTCCTTTTGCTGCATATGCTCCTTTTTATCCCTATGTTGTAGGAGAGCAAGAAGAATCTTCACCATTCGCGGAGAATGTTCGCCATGAACCAACTCCAGCAAACTTCAGAGAGCCTCAACTGTCAATCTACACTGGAGAGACAGATCCAGTAAAGCACCTCCAAGCTTTTGAGTCAGTCGTTGCTCTCAAAACCCTTTCAGATGCAACCAAGTGCAAGCTCCTTGTCACCTCCTTTGATGGGCAAGTGAGGGACTGGTTTTATGGCCTCCGTCCTCACTCCATCACTTCCTTCCTTGATCTTCAAAGGGAGTTTCTTCTCAGATTCTCTACATCAACCAAGAGAAAGGGCGGTCCTGAAGCCCTCTTTGAGATCAAGCAGCGCGGGAATGAGACTTGGTCTCAGTTTGTCGATCGATTCCAAAGAGAGATTTTGGACATCGAAGTTACTGATCAAGAAATGTACAGAGTGGCTCTTATCTACGGTCTTCGTGAAGGGTCTCTCAAATTTGAAGCCAATGTCCGTGCTCCAAGGACATATCAAGAGTTGATTGCTCTAGCCAACTCATATATCCGAGGCGAAAAGAGCAACCCGGGCTTCGTCTCCAAGCTTTTATCCAAGGATGATCTCTCTCGCAAGCATCCTCCAAGGTCTCCTCACAATCACTTCCCAACTCACTCAAAGAAGGAGAGAAGGATTCATCGCCATCGATACTCCTTCCCGAGCCGTGATCGTGTTCAAGACCCATTGTTGCCGCTAGCTCCGTCTTTGCAAACAGCAGCAGTTCAACAGCAGCAGGACAACGACTTGCATGAGTCTGATCTCGACGAGGTCATTCAAGAAGTAATCCAGATCATGAAAGACAGGGCAAACTTCAAGAAGGCCTATCGACCATCAGATCAAAGATCTAGGGGTTCAGAACCTTACTGCGAATTTCACAAAGAACCAGGTCACCTAACAGAGGACTGTCGAGCATTCCGGCAGCTTGTGCAAAGGATGCTCCGGCAGGGAAAGATGCATGACCTGCTTCCTAAAGAAGAACGCCCTGATCCAGCAACTTCAAAGGGCAAAGAAGTTGCAGGCATTCCTTGCTCCTCAAGGGGAGTAAGTCAAGTCGAAGAGCCTCCTCTCCTCGTTGTTAACCCAGTCGTTGAATGCTTTGATGCAATGACGAGGGTGTGCTTGGAAGGCTATTCTGAGCAAGCGATGGACTTCACAGTCCTCCAAGGCTCCTAGCAAGCTTCATGGGTTATCTCAACCCTTGCTCTCTCTCTCTTCAACATTTTCATTTCACCAAACACTTCTCAGTGTTCATTTCTTGTTTTTCTACAAAGCTTTTTATCAGGGATCTTATACTGACACAGTTCCCTTATTGTGTTGCTCCTTCCTCTTCTTCTCTCTCTCTGAAGGATCAGTACGCCAATGAGATATCACCGAGTCTGAAACGTTCCCTTCGTAGTTTGTTCTCGCACCACCGCTACGACCACATATGGCGGGAGTATACCCATGTGTGTAGTGGGAGCAGTTCAATCGCGGGAATGGGCTTCAGATTTCGGATCCTGGCCGGCATCTGACACAGAGTGTGTGCTAGGGGAGCCCCATGTGTTAGCTCTGCGGTGCTTTGCTTAGGATACATTACAGTCATGATGATCTTTGCTTGACAAGCAATGACGACCAAGTGTAGCCTTGTCTCTTCGATCATCACCTAACTGTGATTGTTGAACACTCCGATATCCTCGATCCGTGCCTTCTCGGGTTCTCACAACTCCACTGATCAATCCACAGACAAGCTAGGCCTCTTGGCGCAACCAGTCTCATTGATCAGTGATGCTTGTGCCCAAGGCAAGAGAGCGTTCCTTCTAGCGATCCTTCTCAGGATCTTTCCCTTGCTTTTCTCTTTTGTGCCCTCCTTGAGGATGCGCGGCCAGCCCGCTTTGAGTAGGACTATACTCGGGATGATTTTTCGGGCAAGTGATGCATAAGGCCCACGGGGAACACCTGTGGCAGCATTCAACCTTCTTTAATCATTCCGAGTATAGACCTCCTTTTCTCTCTTCCCTCCTTTCACAGGTGAACAGGTTAATCCAACCTACCAAAAAGATTCCGGCATTCATTTTGATCATGTCCATCCAGCCATATCGACAGCTAACGCTCGATTCATTAATCTGGGCTTCATGATAGTGTTCATCAGGCATTTTTCTTGCTACTTGGTCATATCAACCCTATCTCATCAACCTTCATGGGTTATCTCAACAATTTTGGTGTGGTTATCTTCATGTCTTATTTGCTTTTAATTCCTCTCCTCGCAGAGGTTAGCAAACCCTTGCAAGCCTTCTCCACAGGTACTTGCGAGCTCATTTCATATGCATATTGTCTGCTTCTAACTTTTCTCATTGTAGAGAACAACAGACACCTGCAAACCTCATCCAGGTACTTGCAGTTTAAATTATTATTTTATATCTGCTGCTCACTCTTCACTTTGCAGTGGTTAGCAGACGTCTGCAAGTCATATTCAGGTACTTGCAGCTTATCTTTTTATACAATACCTGCCTATAACTCTCTTCTTGCAGAGATCACCGACACTTGCAAGCTCCATTCAGGTACTTGCGAGTTACTTTCATGCACTGTGCGTACTTTTAACTCTTCTTTTGCAGAAACCACCAAATATTTGCAAGTTCCTTTAAGGTACTTGCAACTCATTTTTTCTTTCTTCCTTGTATACTCTTCCTCTTTCCCTTTTTGCAGAGGATAATAGGTACTTGCAAGCCTCTATCAGGTACTTGCAAGTTATTATGTATTTCTGTTTTCCTCACTTTTGTTTTGCAGAACTTAACGGAAGACACCTTCGTTTTGCAAAAGCAAACTCAGCTACACACTCGATGTACCACCCATACATGCTTATCCTAACTTTCCTCTTGCAGGAAAATAGACAGGAAGCACCAAGCTTGTAAGGAGAGTCTTCAGGTTCTATCTCTCCTTGCCCCCCTTCTCTTTCCTTTGGGGAGGATCACGATTTTCGTGGGTCTCCAACTTTTTCGAAGTTCCCTTCGGAACTTAAAAAAGTGAGGGGATTATGTTAACTCAGAAATCGGCGATCCTTCCCAAGGTAGCCAGCTGGCTAGTCGCGCCCCTTAGATTCTCCATTTTGATCGCGACAAGCCCCCAGCATAGGAGGACAGTTTTCCCTGCCCGTCTAGGTCCCCTTGCAACCGCGTGCCCTGCGGGACGGCGGGCTATTCACATAGCACACCCTCGCAGGCCATGCGGTTAGGCCTGCTAACCGTGCAATGCTTTTCCTTGCAGGAGTCCTCCAACAGCAAGACAAGGGGGCGGCTTCCCAGTCCGCCCAATAGGCTCTGGCCTCCCTGCTGCCCGAGGGACGGCGGCCTCCTGCCGCCGTCCGCCGAGGCGGCCCACCAGGGGCGGCCTCCGCCTGCCAGGCCGCCCACCCGGGGCGGCCTCTGCCCTCCAGCCGGGCGGACTCCTCCCGGAGTCCTCCCAGGCCGCCCGCTAGGGGGCGGCCCCGGCTTCTGCCGGGCGGACTCCGCCCGGAGTCCGCCCAGGCCGCCCGCTCGGGGGCGGCCCGGCCAGCCAGGCGGACTCCCCCCGGAGTCCGCCCAGGCCGCCCGCTCGGGGGCGGCCCGGCCAGCCGGGCGGACTCCACCCGGAGTCCGTCCAGGACGCCCGCTCGGGGCGGCCCGGCCTGCCGGGCGGACTCCACCCAGAGTCCGCCCAGGTCGCCCGCAAGGGGGCGGCCTCCGTTCTCAGCTACCTACAGCTCGCTTCGCCACCTGGCGGACTCCAATTTCCAGTCCGCGGAGTCCGCGCAGGTCGTCATGCTGACGTCACTGGGCCCCGCTCTTTGAAGATCATCCTCGGGCCTATAAATAGCCCCTGATTTCTCTCATTCGGGGGGACGAGAGGTGGAGACAAGTCTTGACAGCAGACCCTGCGGACTCCGTTTTCCTGTCCACGCAGTCCTCCACCAGCTTGCCAGCAGCCTCTGCGGACTCCGTTTTCCTGTCCGCGCAGTCCTCCATCAGCTTGCCAGCAGACTCTGCGGACTCAGTTTTCTTGTCCGCGCAGTCCTCCATAGCTCTCCTGCAGCTTGTCAGCAGACTCTGCAGACTCAGTTTTTCAGTCCTCCAGCAGCAAGCAGTCTCTTTTACTTAGTCTCTGGCAGCTTCTCTTCTCTACTTTCTGGCAATTTCTTCTCTCTTAGCCGCCAGCTTCTCTTTGTACTCATTTAGTGCTTTGTTTTAAAGGAGTACTTGTAAGCTTGTAACCTCTCGCTATTAATCAAAGGAAAGCCCGTCGCAAGAGTGGCATTTAGGCCGCGGCGGGCGAAGTTTTCTTTTGCAGAAACCACCAAATATTTGCAAGTTCCTTTCAGGTACTTGCAACTCATTTTTTCTTTCTTCCTTGTATACTATTCTTCTTTCCCTTTTTGCAGAGGATAATAGGTACTTGCAAGCCTCTATCAGGTACTTGCAAGTTATTATGTCTTTCTGTTTTCCTCACTTTTGTTTTGCAGAACTTAACGGAAGACACCTTCGTTTTGCAAAAGCAAACTCAGCTACACACTCGATGTACCACTCATACATGCTTATCCTAACTTTCCTCTTGCAGGAAAATAGACAGGAAGCACCAAGCTTGTAAGGAGAGTCTGCAGGTTCTATCTCTCCTTACCCCCCTTCTCTTTCCTTTGGGGAGGATCACGATTTTCGTGGGTCTCCAACTTTTTCGAAGTTCCCTTCGGAACTTAAAAAAGTGCGGGGATTATGTTAACTCAGAAATCGGCGATCCTTCCCAAGGTAGCCAGCTGGCTAGTCGCGCCCCTTAGATTCTCCATTTTGATCGCGACAAGCCCCCAGCATAGGAGGACAGTTTTCCCTGCCCGTCTAGGTCCCCTTGCAACCGCGTGCCCTGCGGGACGGCGGGCTATTCTCATAGCACACCCTCGCAGGCCATGCGGTTAGGCCTGCTAACCGTGCAATGCTTTTCCTTGCAGGAGTCCTCCAACAGCAAGACAAGGGGGCGGCTTCCCAGTCCGCCCAAGGGGCTCCGGCCTCCCTGCTGCCCGAGGGACGGCGGCCTCCTGCCGCCGTCCGCCGAGGCCGCCCAACAGGGGCGGCCTCCGCCTGCTAGGCCGCCCACCCGGGGCGGCCTCTGCCCGCCAGCCGGGCGGACTCCTCCCGGAGTCCGCCCAGGCCGCCCGCTAGGGGGCGGCCCCGGCTTCTGCCGGGCGGACTCCGCCCGGAGTCCGACCAGGCCGCCCGCTCGGGGGCGGCCCGGCCAGCCGGGCGGACTCCCCCTGGAGTCCGCCCAGGCCGCCCGCTCGGGGGCGGCCCGGCCAGCCGGGCGGACTCCACTCGGAGTCCGCCCAGGCCGCCCGCTCGGGGGCGGCCCGGCCAGCCGGGCGGACTCCACCCGGAGTCCGCCCAGGCCGCCCGCTCGGGGGCGGCCCGGCCTGCCGAGCGGACTCCACCCGGAGTCCGCCCAGGCCGCCCGCTCGGGGGCGGTCCGGCCTGCCGGGCGGACTCCACCCGGAGTCCGCCCAGGCCGCCCGCAAGGGGGCGGCCTCCGTTCTCAGCTACCTACAGCTCGCTTCGCCACCTGGCGGACTCCAATTTCCAGTCCGCGGAGTCCGCTCAGGTCGTCGTGCTGACGTCACTGGGCCCCGCTCTTTGAAGATCATCCTCGGGCCTATAAATAGCCCATGATTCCTCTCATTCGGGGGGACGAGAGGTGGAGACAAGTCTTGACAGCAGACCCTGCGGACTCCGTTTTCCTGTCCACGCAGTCCTCCACCAGCTTGCCAGCAGCCTCTGCGGACTCCGTTTTCCTGTCCGCGCAGTCCTCCATCAGCTTGCCAGCAGACTCTGCGGACTCAGTTTTCCTGTCCGCGCAGTCCTCCACAGCTCTCCTGCAGCTTGTCAGCAGACTCTGCAGACTCATTTTTTCAGTCCTCCAGCAGCAAGCAGCCTCTTTTACTTAGTCTCTGGCAGCTTCTCTTCTCTACTTTCTGGCAATTTCTTCTCCCTTAGCCGTCAGCTTCTCTTTGTACCCATTTAGTGCTTTGTTGTAAAGAAGTACTTGTAAGCTTGTAACCTCTCGCTATTAATCAAAGGAAAGTCCGTCGCAAGAGTGGCATTTAGGCCGCGGCGGGCGAAGTGTGTTGTTGCCGCTGCTAGCGACCCCCTCTTCTCCTCATCTGCTCAGCAATCATTGCTCCTCTGCTCAGCAAGCCTTGCCCTCAGCTCAGCTCTTCTCGGCAACCAACCTGCAAGCGCAACCGTCGCAGTAACTGTCTGCACGACAGCTCCTGGTCAACCTCTTCTTCCTCCCTTGATCAACCCTCTCTGTTGATCAAGGCTCTTCTCAGCTCTCAGCAGCCTCTCCTCTACCCCCGCAGCCCTCCTTGGACAAGTTGTTCGCTCACCTCTCGAGCACTCAGAAGTTTCCTTCTCCTCTACCCCCGCAACCTTCTCCTTCCTCCTCACCTAGCCTGTGAGACCAAACACCCCCTCCGTGTTAGTTGTGCCCCCGGTGCCATTTTCGCGCATCAACAATCCGTATTTGGAGCAACTCTATTTGTCCCTCCATCAAGTCATTCTCGACTATAATACTTACAAAAAAAATCAAATAGTAAATAAATATGTCATAATAAATGTTAAATATTAAATAAGCAAAAAAAAAATATCTTGGATTAAGAGAATGAACCATACAATGTAGTGATGTGCAACTCTTGGTCCATCGATCAACGAAGACATCATAAATTGTCTCATAAAGAGGGCAATGAGTTTTTAAGTTCGTTAACTTTTTGTATATATATTTCAATCTTCACATTTTCCATCATTGAACTTACAACAGAAGGGTTGTGCGAACAAAACAGGAGCGGATGTCAGGAGGTGAAATTTGAATGTGAAACAATAATGGATGAAGAAATTGAAATCAATAACTCCTGCAATTGAAGAAATTGAAGAAGGAGAAGAAGCCTTACGAGAACCAGGCGGACAAGAAGAACCAACCCGACGAACAAGGCGGAGACGAAGAAGACGAACTAGGCGAAGAAGAAGAGGTCTTGCGACAGGAGAGGTCGCGGGAAAGGA
The DNA here is from genome assembly GCA_039583875.1 of Platanthera guangdongensis. Classification (NCBI taxonomy): domain Eukaryota; kingdom Viridiplantae; phylum Streptophyta; class Magnoliopsida; order Asparagales; family Orchidaceae; genus Platanthera; species Platanthera guangdongensis. Next base: position 26,819,439 of record CM077151.1, read on the forward strand.
GCGGAAACAAGCCGCGAGGGACGAGAGCGGTAGCGGGACGGGAGTGGTAGCGGAACGGGAGCGGACTAAACCTAAAACAACGATAATCACGCGTATTTGAGTGTATGGTATGCTCACCCATACCGGAAGCGTACCCAGTACGGGTACGGACCTATTTTAAATGTATTCGTGCTTCGTAGACCAGAACATTTAACCACCACCCAAGCAACATCAGCCACACCCTCCTCCCCTTCAGCCCACCACAAAGTCGTCAGCCAACCCATCTCCCACCTCATAATAGACGGCCTACCTTTCTTACACCCCTCCTCACAAACAACCACCTCCTTCCCGTGTTTTCCCCTACAAAAATCCTAAACCGCCACCTTCCCAAGCCCACCTCTATCACTGTTCCCCTCCAGAATTGTTGTCAGCACCCCAAACAGCCGGCCAAAGGAGTTTTGCTCCTCCAGGCCAAGTGGTCGGCCACCCCTCCCTCCCCTTGCCGTGGAGCCACCACGACCCACATTCCTCCACAGAAAAACAGCCCTATTTTCCATCATTTCCACCTCCGATGATTGTCGGAAAACATTTTTGGTCACCTCCGGTGAACCCTCACCACTTCCCTGTCATTTTTACATCATTTTAGTTTTTTCGGTGACCACTGCCACCACCGGCAGCCAATTTTGCCTACCTCCAGCCACCAATCACCTCCACTACCACTCATAATCACCAAATCTACCTCCTACCTACACACTATCCCCTCCAACCCCACCCTCCTAAATTTTAGAAGTCAATTCCTAAAATTAAGCTATTAATCTCCCCATTCCTCATTCACGTGGAGGCCCCAAAAATCCATCCTAAACATCAGCCCACTCACACCACTTCTTCTACCCCCACTTTCATCCCTTCTATCTTAAGCCTCGCGTGGAGCCAACCTCACCTCCTTCTCCCAAACCAAAATTCTTCACTCCATTGCTCCAAATCAAGTCAGTTACTCTAGCTGACAACCCACGGCCAAGCCCAACCCCCCCCCCCCCCCCCCTCTCTTCCTCCAAGCTGCCTTCCCCATGTGGAGCCATCATTTAGCCAGCCAGTTTACTGAAAACAATTCCTGACAGCCATTTCTTCCCCTAAACAGACCAGAATCCCCATTTCTCCCTTCTACCAGCCTCCTATTGTTGTTGGAACTTCCAGGAAGCAAAACCCCACATTCCAGCCCCTATAAAGCCACTGTCCAGGCCCCTTTCAGCCACCATACAACCCCGGCAGGCCTCAAAGCGCACACCCAGCCCTTCCCTCTACATTGTTTGCACAGTTCGAGATTTTTTTTTCATTTCTTTAAGCATTGGATCCCGTATTTGTTCTTTATTTGTAGAGAAAGTGGTTTGTAAGTCATATTGTTATTATTCTGGTCTTTGTAATTTCTTATTTAAATTGTATTTATTTTCACGCACTTCCGCGCACATACGCTTCTCTTTGTTACCTTGGCTTTAAATTGTTTTAATTCAAGTGTGAAAAAAATCTACTTATATGATTTATAAATATTATTTTGCAAATTAATTTTGCCGGTCATTGCATCTACCCCTAGGTTTCATTGGAGCCTTACCCTATGTCATGCGTGTAAGTTCATTATTTTTGGTTTAAATGTATAAATACCATGGGGAAAAAGGTAACTATCGTCATTCTCAAATGCCAACGCAAATTTGAAGGTTGGGGTGTAGATTTTGTTGCCAAAGTTGAAGGTTGGGGTGTAGATTTTATGATTCATAGGACCATAATAATGATAGACATTTTACTATGGCCCAAGGACTCTTGTCTAGGTGACATCTGCAGCATTAGCAAAAGTTGCTATCCAGCCATGATGTGGTGATAGTTGTGATACAAGTAAAGCTGAGCTGAGAACTTGGCTCTAATATTGAAAATGGCTTGAAGTTTGAAAAAAAAGCAGCTCGGTGCACAAAGCATCTCTTCACAGCAAGGGTCCTATCACAAGGGTAAAATGTAGGCAAACCTTACACTGCATTTTTGCAAGAGCCTGCACACTCAAACTCGTGACCTCAAGGTCACACGACAACAACATAACCGGAGCGCCAAGGCTACCCTTCCATAAGTTTGAACATAGCTCAAATATTAGGCATGCATGCACCGATAGCCAAGATCATTCAAAGCATTATTATATTTGATTTAACCGTTTTTAGCAAAACTGAACAATTCAGCTTCTTCAGGATTAGTCCAAATTTTGTGTGTTCCTTCATAATTTAGACTCAATTAGATAAATAATGATACAATGTCAATTAAAAACATGCTAAATAATCACGGTACGACAAGATTGTAGTCACTTGACAAAATCAAATGTACATCCTTTGTCAAGAAAAGTTAATTACAGCATCTCGCAATAATTGTAATAATTTATAAACATAATTAATGAGATATATAAAATTATGTTAATTACGGATGAATTAAATTAAAGAGTCATACCATTAAACTATGAGAACGAGTAATAGAAAGAAGAGTAAGACAAGAGACTAGCATCTCGAAGAATCAATTTGGATTCATGTCGTGGCGGTTGACCATGGAAGCTATACATCTTTTGAGGAGGCTCATTGACAATTATCGAGAGAAAACAAGATTTGCATATAATGTTTATCGATCTTGAGAAAACTTATGATAAGATTCCAAGAGAGAATAGAGAGTCTTAGAAAAGAAAGGTGTAAATGTCGCATACATTGACAAAATCAAAGATATGTATACAAATTCAGTGATGAGGGTGAGGATATCTGGAGAATTAACACAGGAATTTCTTATCATTGTTGGTTTACATCAAGGTTCAGCTTTAATCCTTATCTTTTTACTCTTATCTTAGATGAGCTCACCGGACATATCAAACAAGCAATACTTTGGTGTTTATTGTTTGTGGATGATATCGTTTTGGTTGATGAGATTAGGGCTGCAAACGAGTCGAGCTCGAGTCGAGCTCATCAAAAAGAGCTAGCTCGAGCTCGAGCTCGATAAGCCTATTTTAAAAGGCTCGAGCTCGAGCTCGACGAGCACGGTTCGAGCTCGAGCTCGAGCTCGGCTCGAACTTAATATTATGTTAATAATATAAAACTATTATTTTAATAATATTATATTAATATTATGTTAATATTATAATATATTAAAATATTTAATACTAATAATATATATTATTTAATTAAAAAAACTCGTGAGCCGGCTCGCGAGCTCGTGAACAGGAATACTTAGGCTCGAGCTCGGCTCGAAATCAGGCTCGAGCTCGAGCTCGCTCAAGTCGAGCTTTTTTCGAGCCGGCTCATCGAGCTTTTTCGAGCCGGCTCAACTCAACTTGCACCCCTAGATGAGATGCGCGGGGACGTAAACGTGAAACTTGAATCTTGGCGAGATACTTTAGAAAAGAAGGTGGTAGGTTGAGCAGGGAAATAACGGGGTATATAAAGCTTAAATTTAGCAGTGCAAAAAGGGCGGATGACTTCGTTATTAAGTTAGGTGATCAAGATATTTCCCGCAGTGAGTGCTATAAATATCTTAGATTGATAGTTCAAAAAGATGGAGGTGTTGATAAAGATGTGATACGTAGAATCCAAGCAAATTGGTTGAAGTGGAGAGGCACGTCAGAGATCTTACGTGATCATAAAGTACCATTAAAACTTAAAGCCTGGGCAGTGAATTGTGTACATGGGCAAAAAAATGGGAGTCGGGGAGATGAGAAGTGACACACGAGACTGGATAAAATTAGGAATGAATGTATCAAGGATACGACAGAAGGTGCGAGAAGCTTAGATTAAGATGGTTTGGACACGTACAAAGGAGACCATTAGAAGCACTTATTAGGCATTGTGAGGGGTTAGTCACTAAGCATGTTAAATGGGGGAGGGGTAGACCAATAAAAAATTGGAATAAAACTATAAGAAAGATATGATGTACCTTAAGCATTAGTGAGATTATGACTAAAGATAGAGCACAATGGCGACAAAAGATTCATATAGCCGACCCCACTATAGTGGGATAAAGGCTTGGGTGGTGTTGTTGTAAATACATAATTAATGAATGCATGCCAGGAATGAATTATGCATAAAATCATAGGGGTAATGATCGGGATTTTGTGGGTCGCTTCATGTCATGAAATTTCAACAAAATTGTTGATGTTTATGCAATATCATTATGACGATTGACTTGGGGCTTGTTTGGTCATGAACGCGATGATTATGAACAGTCATTCATGAACTTCGGACCACGCCTCAGGAACTCCATTCACTTTTATGTTCAAAATTGGTGTTTTTTCTTAGTGGTGGTCATAACCATTGTCATGACAAGCACATATTTTATGATGGTGAAGTTCTTGTGCAAATTAACTGGAGCAAAAACATCGTGCCAAATAGACCCCTAGGCTTCGTTTGGCATGGCGGTGGCAGTCGTGAACATGATGGTTGTGAACTGTCGTTCGCGAACGCCCAACCTCACATAAAGAACTTAAACCACTTTTATGTTCACAAGTAGTTCTTTTTTCTTGATGGTGGTCATAACCATTGTCATGTCAAATATACATTCTATGATGATGACGTTTTTGTCCAAACTCACCAAAGCAAAATCCCGTGCCAAACAGAGCCATAGTGAATCAAATCAAGCATAAAATTAGTTACAAAACTCATAATATACCTTATAGCACATGGGACTCTTGATCACCTCATATGTGATTCAAACCAGCTAAAGATATCACCAGACTGCAGAGTGGTCATTTCATGATATCCATATGCAAGATTTAATTCCTCCTGAATATGATCAATCCACCGATTCTTCTCATATGAAAAATGTCTCTCCTTGAGAGCTTCCTTCCATGGAGTCGCTCGCCCGTCGTGCCTCATGTACCCCTTCTCATCAATGAATCCCCTTTCTCGAAGCAGCTCAAACAACTGAACTGAGAAAGATTGATCCAGCCATGGCATTCTATCCCATAAAAAGTGAGGCGTCAATGGAAGCTCCATACATCTAACTTCCTTCACACGAACACCTTTCATCCTTAGATTTTGCATGTTCTTCTGAATCAACTCCATCCTCCTCCTATCTTTTGGCATATGAACAAAAAGGGTTGGAGGGTAATTCTTCGGTATGTCCATGGAATCAAATACTCCTTCGGAAATCATGAGAGCAATGCTGCTAAATCTCGCCTCCGCGGCAAGTGCGGAAATGAAATAGCCACCAGATGAAGCCCCCAGAGCCACGATAGGGAGATTCTGAAGCTTGTTTTCATCAATCCACCATTGGAGAATCCATTTGACATTTTCTTTCTCCTTTCCAAAACTCCAGCATTTTCCGAGACTGGAGATGGCTATCACGGCGAACTTGCGTTCTAGGGCATGAAGAACAAGGAGTCTCTCTTCAGGCAGGCCGACACAATTTGGACAGGAGGAGGAAGCGTCCCAGAAGTTGCAAGCCTTGCCATTGCAACCATGGGCTAGAAGAAGAACCGCTTTCGGCGATTCGGGAACTTGCCACATAAAATCAGTTCCATTCATAAACCCTAGAGATGGCAGACGTTGCAGCTGAACGGCGGTGTGGTGACTGATTCGTGGTCGATTTGGGAGATCGAATTGGGGGCTGGATTTACCTCCAGTTCTGTAAAGGATCAGTAACGCGGCCATGAGGATCGCGGAAAATGAAGAAACGGCGGTAACCCTGCATCTTTGTAACCTATAAAATGGATCCATTGGATAGGGATTGCACTCCGGATCGAATGAAATCCTTCGTGCAGAAGAAGGAGAAATTATTAGAAAACGATGATTAATAATCCCAATAAAGGAAATAATCCTGGGAAGTATAGCTCAAACTGATGATCAGCTGGATCGAATTTAGTAGAATCGCGTGAATCCGCATCAAGATGACACCAAAAACTAGATTTCAACTATAATCTCGAGAGGTTTTGTGTAACGGAATAAGGGGGAAAGGCTGCCCGTGATGGCAAGCCCAAGAGGGGAGAGATAGAAAGTTACGAGAAGAGAGACAGAACAAGGAAGAGTATAGACTTTATTATTATGCATAAAGCTTAATTACAGTGTTATCTTATTTATAAACAATATCCCCCCCTAATGACCGTTACCCCTTAGTGACCGTTGGGTAAACAATCATCCCGCTACAGGAAGGGCTACAGCGCTACAGCACTAATACAATTATTCTGCTGCTACATATCCGGCTACATCCCCTGCCCGTCCTCCATTTTGCTGCCCGTCCTCCATTTTGCTGCCCGGCGATAGCCTGCCCGTTCCGCCAAGCCTTTAAAACTGAAGCTAGGGTTCATTCGGAGGAAACCCTAACTTTTTCCCTCTTCTTCCTGTAGAGCTGAGACCGTGGACGGCGTGGAATTTTCGCCAGTTTTCTTAGCCGGTGAAGTAAGGATGCCGCCGTTCGCTGCGATCTGCGAGGACTCCTTCCAGTTTCCGAAGGTATCTCTGTATCTCCTCTCTTTGGTACCAATCTATTGTGTTGATGCTGCTTTGTTGTAGTTGGTATGGCCGAAACGTTGATCTGTGATAGATTTTTATTATTCTTTTGTTTAAGCATAATCGGGATGACATTTGAAGTAGTTTGAGAGTTAACTTCCCTGTTTCCGGTTGAAGTAAGAGTGTATTCTGGTGTCTTTTGGTGGGTCGGAAGTTGCTTTGTGTCTGAACTTTCAGCCTGCGAAAAAAAAAAATTATTTCGGTGAGATGGTGTGCTAGGATGTGAAGGATGACACTTGGTGGGAGTATTTGCGGTGCTTCCCTGTTTATGTCTGATTCACATGTTTTATTATGTTTATTTTGCGAAAAGTCGGGATCCCTCTCCGATGATGATGAACACTGATTCTCGGAGAGGTGTGATGCATGATTTGTTGGAGCCTTGCTTATTGTGTTGCTTTCCTTATCCTGTCCGCATGGAAAATGATGAGAAGGGTCTAATAAAAATGAGGTTGGGGTGACAGTGGAATCTGATTGAAGGATGTCTTCCCTGTGTGATTCTTGCGTGGGTGAAATGCTTCCCTGTTGGAAAATAAAAGGATTAGCTTGAAAATTTTGTTTAGAATAAGGGATGACAGTAGTAGTAGTTTGCAAAATGTCTTCCCTTTCTGATTCCTGTGCGGATGGCTCTTGGCATGTACATGAGGTAGAGAGTCTTTGTAATGTTTTGCTGTCCAGGGACGCTAAATCTTCCCATGTGGCTTCGGCCGGCAACATTCCCTCTCAATGGATCAATCCTTGATGTTGGGGTTGTCCATTTTGCCATACAATGCGTTTTTCCAGTATTTCCAGAGGAAAACGTGATGAAGTAAAGGTATCTGGGAGAACATGTATCTCGTATGTTGCATTTTGAAAATATGGTTTGAGTAAACTTGCGTGAAAAACAGGGTGGATTTTGGTTGTCGTAGGGAGATCTAATTTATATGCTACTTCTCCTATCCTTTCGATAATTTTGTACGGGCCAAAATACCGGAGCTGAAAACGTTTGCACTTTCGTTTGTGCAGGGTTAATTGGCGATACGGGTGCAGGCGCAGTAAAACGAAATCGCCTATTTGGAAGGAAGCTTCCTTGCGTTGCTTGTCTGCATATGCTTTCATTTTCTTTTGTGCTTGTTGTAAATGTGTGCGTAACTGATGTAATAAGTGATCTCTTGGAATATAGTGTAAAAGATCATGGGTGGGCGATACTCCACCAGCTTGGCTGACCAAGAAATTGGGTGGAGGTCGGCCAAACATGGCCTCAAATGGGGACATACCCGTAGCTGAATGAGTACATGTATTATAATGGTACTCGGCCCAGCTCAATAACGGGGCCCAGTGAGTTGGGTGTTGATATGCGTACAAGCGCAAGTATTGGTTGATGCACCGGTTAACGCGTTCGGTCTGCCCATCGGTTTGTGGGTGATAGGCCGAGCTAAAGCGTAGTTTGGTACCGTTTTGCTCAAAAAAAGTCATCCAAAATGAACTCAAAAAAATTGGATCTCGATCTGAAATCATTGTTTCGGGAAGTCCGTGAATCTTGCCACAGTACTCCCAAAATATCTGGGCAACTACTGGTCCAGTATATTTGGAGGGGAGAGGAGCAAAATGTGCTCCTTTAGTTAACCTATCAACCATTACTAAGATAGTGGCATAAGACTTGGATTTGGGTAGATGTGTGATAAAATCAATAGATATATCTGCCCAGATTTGAGTCGGAATTGGCAGAGGTTGAAGCTTACCAAAAGGCAAGTCGTTGCGATCTTTTGCCTTTTGACAAAGATCGCAATGTTGGACGTAATTGTGCACCTCTTTGTGCATATTAGGCCAAAAATAATATTGCACTAATCGTTGATATGTGGCCTGAATTCCGGAGTGCCCTCCTATTTTTGTATCATGCGCCTCGCTTATTAAAATAGTACGAATGATAGAAGGTGGTACGTATAATCTTTTTTTATAAAAAAGTCGTTCCTTGATCCAAGTCCATTCCGACCAGGAGGAGGGATCGTTTGTTAAGTTGAGTATAATATTTTGGGCATACGTATCGGTGTGGTATAGTAGATTGAGATCGGCAAATAGATTTGTATAAGAGAACGATATATTCTGGAGATTATGTAAATAGGCGTCTTCAATAGAATTTCCAATTCGTGAGAGGACGTCAGCCGCTGTATTATCCCTTCCCGGTCTGTACTGTATTGAGTAGTTTAACCCGAGCATTTTAGTTAAGAATTTTTGTTGTTCCGTCATCGTGATAACCTGTGATTTCAGGTTATATAATGTTTGGTGGTCTGTTAAGATAGTAAAAGATGTCCCGAGTAAATAGTGACGCCATTTAGTGACAGCGGAAGTAACCGCTAGTAATTCTCTAATATATGTCGATTTCGTTTGGTCCTTTGGTGACAACTTTTTGCTAAAATATTCAATCGGGTGGCCTTTCTGAGATAGGACCGCTCCGATTCCGACCTGAGAAGCGTCACACTCTATGATAAAAGGAATCGAGAAGTTTGGTAGGGTTAGAACTGGTGCAGAGGTTAGCAACGTCTTAATGTCGTTAAAAGCCTTCATACTAGTGTCCGTCCAGTGAAAACCGTCTTTGATTAATAAGTCCGTTAATGGGGCTGTTATGGTGGCGTATTGTCGTATGAAGCGTCTGTAGTAACCTGCTAAACCAAGAAAGGCACGTAATTGTTTTTGACTCTTTGGTATGGGCCATTCTGTTATAGCTGCTAACTTTCCTGGGTTAGGTGAGACACCTGCGGGAGTAATAATATGTCCTAAGAAATCGATAGTTGTTGTTAGGAAGGAGCACTTAGATGGCTTAATGTATAATTTTTGATCGAGTAACATTTGAAAAACCAATCGTAAATGTTGGATGTGAGCCTCCTCTGTCTTACTATAGATGAGTATATCATCGAAGAAAATAACAACAAAACGGCGTAAAAAGGGTTTGAAAACTGTATTCATTAGGTGTTGAAAAGTGGCTGGTGCGTTTGATAGGCCAAAAGGCATGACAAGGAATTCGTAAAATCCATCATGAGTTCGGAAGGCAGTTTTGTGAATGTCGTTAGTATTCATCCTTACCTGATGGTATCCGGAGTGGAGGTCGATTTTAGAATAGACCTGTGCTCCGTGTAGTTCGTCTAGTAATTCGTCTATTGTTGGCATTGGAAAACTATCTTTAATTGTTAATGCATTGAGAGCTCGATAATCTACGCAGAATCGCCAACTACCGTCTTTTTTTCGAATCAATAATACGGGCACACTAAAGGAGGATGTACTAGGTCGTATGATTCCTTGTTCCAACATTTCGGCAATTAAGCGTTCTATCTCATTTTTATGGAAGTATGGGTATCGATAAGGTTTAACCTTAGCAACCTGTGTTTCATCTAGTAAGGGTATTCTATGGTCAATAGGACGAATTGGGGGAAGACCAACTGGTTTCTGGAAAATTGATTGGAACTCAGAGAATAACTCCTTTAATGCTGGGTGCAGGGGGTCGGGTTCTGTGGTGGTCGTGTTACTGTCTTCCTGTGCCGCCTGCTCAATTTGTAAACATAACATCATTGATTCTATAGACTTCTGTGCGACTAATTTAGACATTTGGGCCGAGGAAACCATACGTGAGTCCAATGATTGTTCTCCCTTAATTTTGCACGGGGTGCCTTTATAAGAGAAAGACATTCTTTCGTTGTGTAATCTGTCGTGATGGGTCCCAGGGTTTCTAACCAATTAAATCCTAGAATGACGTCTGCCCCGTGAAGGTCGGTGATGTATAAATCGATAATAAAAACTATGTCCTGTATTAGTAGCTTGACTTGAGGGCAAAATTCTTTACAGAACATAATACTTCCATTTCGCACATGAATTCTAAACGGGGGTACTGATGAGATTGGTAATTTTAAATAAACTGCAGCTCGCTTGGTTATAAAGTTATGAGTACTGCCATTGTCTAAGAAAATGTGAATGATTGAGTGGTCAATTTGTCCTTGCACTCTAAAAGACTTTGTTGGAAAGGTTCCCATGAGAGCGTTAACACTTATTTCTGGGTTTTCTAATTGATTTGGAGCGTCATCCGTGATTTGGTCTAATTGGATTGTCGGATCCAACTCATCAAATGTGACGTCGTCTTCTGCTTCTAAAATGTATAGCGATGACTTATTCTTACATTTATGACCTGGTGCATAACGTTCCTCACAAGTGAAGCATTGTTCGCGCTCTCGCCGAGCTTGTAGTTCTGTTGGTGATAGACGTTTTACTGGTACCTTGTCTTGCCTAAAGATATTCGTATTGTGAAAACGATTCACGCTGACTTTTGACGATCGGTGATCCTCGGTGTACTGATCTTCAAAACGTTTTGCAAGTTTAAAAGTGTCATAAATGGAATCAGGGTGATGGGCAATGACTTCGCGTTTGATATGCGGTTTTAATCCTGAAATAAAGTTGTGTTTTAATGCATCATGAGATAATTCGTTTACTTGACTAGCTAAAATTTCAAAAGTTTCTTGATAGACTGAAACAGTAGAAGTTTGTACCAGTTTCATAATTTTACCTAGAGGGTCGTCATAATCCGATGGGCCAAAACGATCCATTATAGCTGTTTTGAATGTCTGCCAGTCTGGACATAACCCATTGCGCAATAGGCCTTGAAACCACTGTGAAGCGGGCCTGTCTAGATGCATGGAGGCAATAAAAACAAAATCTAATGGATTAATGTTATGATACCTGAAAAACATTTCAATTTTGAAGATCCAATTTGTCGGGTCGCCGTTTGAAAATGTGGGGCAATCAATCTTGGCTGGGACGTGATTTGTATTTTTGTTACGGTCTGAATGTTGCTGTGTTGATCCAAAAGATAATGTTGGCATATATTGTAAAGATAAAGTGTTATTAAGGCTTGCCGCCTGCTGTTGTGGCATCGTGGATGGCACGGATCCAAGAAGGCTGGGCTGTGATGAGTCGCCGATTGCAACTATTGGAGCCCGGAACCGGGGCAGTCCTGCGCCTGGAAGTGTCTGTCCATGGATGTCGGGCAAGGAAATTGAGGAATCATGTTGATCCGTATTCCGAGCCACTGATACAGTCGATGTATCCCTGCGATCCACGGGCGCCATGGCGTGCATAAACTTCTGTAATTCACTGCGGAAATCTTTGAATTCTGCGTAGAATAATGAATTAGATTCTTGCAATCGTTCTTGCGAGCGTTGAAGGCCCGTTTGCTGTTGGGCGTAGGCATTAAGCGATGTATGTAAATTCTGAATTTCTTGGTTGAACGTCTGTTGGGTTTGCTTGATAGATTCGGAAATGGAGGATTGTTGAGCCATATATACTGCATGTCGGCGATCAAGATCGGCCCTGGTCACGGGCAAGGTAGAGTCGCCGGACATTGTTGTGGTCGGGGAGGTAGACCTCTCCATGGAGACGTATCTCAACGAGAGCACCAATGTAACAGAATAAGGGGGAAAGGCTGCTGGTGATGGCAAGCCCAAGAGGAGAGAGATAGAAAGTTAGGAGGAGAGAGACAGAACAAGGAAGAGTATAGACTTTATTATCATGCATAAAGCTTAATTACAGTGTTATCTTATTTATAAACAATATCCCCCCCAATGACCGTTACCCCTTAGTGACCGTTGGGTAAACAATCATCCCGCTACAGGAAGGGCTACAGCGCTACAGCACTAATACAATTATTCTGCTGCTACATATCCGGCTACATTTTGCATAGCTCTGACAAAGATCTTCATCCCGCCTATGATTTACCTGTAATGTAGATCTGGAATGTAAAACCTGGCTTTTTGGCACTTTGCACCCCCATCTGCACATTTTTGGTACTTTGCACCCTGAATTTTTAAAGGGTGCTGTTACTAGCAAACCCTATTTGGTTTTTAACAAACCATTACTATTAGCAAACCTTCAATTTTCAAAATGGTTATTTGAAAACCATTTTGTTACTAGCAAACCACTATAAAAAAAAATTAAAAAAAATTGTTTAAATCATTCATTATTTCAAAATAACTCACTACTTATAATGACATTAAAAATTGATCTCAAATGTATTCGTTCAACTACTAATGTTAGTACTAGAAATTAGCCAAAATGCCGCAAAATTGTGTTTTGTAATCTTTAAACAAAATATTTAAACATTTCATCATCTGCACAAATATTTAAATATCATCATCTGCTCTGAAATCTTTAAACAAAATATTATCATCATCTGCACAAAATTAATAGTAACCGTTAGCAATTTTATGATTAGTAATGCTTCTACAATGTAAATGTAATTGACAATTGTTTTTCTACTTGAAGCTCACCAAAAGACAAAAGTCAAGAAATGCAAAATCCAATTGCCTTTTTATAGCAATTACGTCCATTGTTCACACTTTCACCTGCATCCGAAATTTAAATCATTTATATTGCATCGCAAAATAAGTTAATATAAACAAGTATATAAACAATGTTTCACTTACATTTCATTCCTTTTTGTTGAGAATGCATTCCCATGAACTTCCAACTTGTGTTTTATATCTCCTCCAAGGAGAGTATAATGGTGGAAGTGGAGTTCCTTCTTTCATGCATAATTTGACAAAATGATTACCGTTTATGAATCCAATCCAAATAGTGTTTGGTACGTGAGGAATTGGTGCGTCCAATGGTATATGTCGCGGAAAGAAATAGTGCAGTGGAGACATGGGTTTGGGGGTGCTGTGTGGGGAGGACAAAAAGGTTGAGAATGATCTCCTTCAGGGTTCGTTGTTTCAGCCGCAATAGTAGAAAAGTGGCTTGAGATGGTGTCACCAGTGATTAAGATACTCATGCTTCTGAATGTGCACTGCTTCAATATGATTTGGCCAACCACAGAAGTAGGCATGTCTACCACTTTGATTTGTGTGCCTCCTGTTGTGTACATCGCTGATGTGCTTCACAGTGTGGTTTTCTACCAATCGTACCAAAAGTCAGGCACGGCGTTGGAGGAACCCACTTTATCAGGGCCTAAGACGGAGCAAGAGGGACCTACGCCAGAGCCTGGGCTAAATTTAGGAGCATGAAGCAAACATCTGAAAAAGATGGCACGTTGAGAGATAAGTTTGCATTGTGAACATGTACAAACAAAATCCCTGGAGGCATCTTTTAAGTTTTTTTTAGTTCCTCAAAATTTTCTGTTAATGGATTTCACTGATTGTTTTAGTTCTGTAATCTACCAATTTCAACCCGCTGAAATGTCAAAAACTTTTATATAAGAAGGAAATGCAGGTAATCATTACGATTTATTTGGATGTGGTATGAATATTAGTTTTGTAAGCACACGGTTTTGCCTTAGGGTTTTCAAGCTCAATTCTACTGTTGTAGGTCAATATCTTTCCTCTGAAGATCCATTTAACAAAAAGTATGTATCGGATGATGTGGCACTATTTCTTTCCGAGAGATGAACAAGACCAACAGATACGGCAGGTATATGTCGCGAAAAGTGGTTTGCCGGTGAGAGAGCGAAAGCGGCGGGCCTCTTCGAGCTCCTCCTTATCTTCGATCGTCACCTCAATCTTCACCCGAATGTCGCCGATTCGCAGGGAGCAGGAGTGAATGATGTCGCTGTCTCGCCGGAGGTTGTCGCCGGGAACCGAGCACAGTCGAAGGCAGATGTCGTCGACTCGTCGGGGGAGGGGCAGCGAATCGCGAAACTAGGGTGGGGAGGCGGCTCGCGAACTGCGGGTGGGGGATTAGGTTAGGTTTGCTAACAGTGGAAATGAGCCAACACAAAAAGTTAAACTTTTGCAGTTTTGAAGGTTTGCTAAAAACCAAATAGGGTTTGCTAGTAACAGCACCCTTTTTAAATAAGGCACTTTGCACCCCCCCCATTTGCCATAACTTTGACACTTTGCACCCTATGCTAAATTTCAGAGGGGTATTTTTATCCAAATTTTGCTGAAATGACATATATTAGCATTTTGCACCCCGAATTCTTAAAATTGGCATTTTGCACCCCGAAATTTTTCATTGGCGTTTGGCATCCTGAATTCCTTACATTGGCGTTTTACACCCCGAATTCTTTACGCTGATACTTTGCACCCCGAATTTTTATAATGTCATTTTGCGATAATTTTATAAAAAATATATGCCTTCAAAATCGAATATTAACACTCATATTACAGAAAATTAGCACCCACATTACATCATTGCGAACAAAACAATATTACATTAATGGTAATGTAAGGAATGATGTCCATTCCTTATTGAGTGCATATTACACTGTCATTTTGCAGCCGGGAAATTAGCAGCACATGTTACATAATTTTCAAAAGAGAATACAATATTACAGTAGCAGTCAAATACTTAATACAGCTCACGATCATCTAAAGCATAATACAGTACAAAACATAATTTAGTCAAAAACATAATGCAGTACAAAACATAGTGTCGTCCAAAACATAATGCAGTCCAAAATATAATGCAGTCCAAAACAGTAGCAGTCCACGATCATCTCCTTTTGACGATCATGTTCACGATCATGATTTCCTCCTCACCTGCATATTAACATGTCAATGATTAAAGAAACATGTGAATAATATAAAATAATAAAAGAGAAAAAGATGACTTAATGTTTACCGGTTGCTTTGATCTCGTACTAGTCGTTGCATCTTGACTGTTGGGGGCCTCAATACAACAACTCTTTTTGGTATGTCCTCTCATCCCACAGTTGGAGCACACATACTTCATACCATGCCTATTTACTCCATATTTTTTCTCTTGTAATTCATCTTTCTCTTTTCTTCTAGCATGTTTAGATGGTCTTTCAGGCTTCTTGTCAACATTACACCACGGCACAATTGGATTCAAATTGGCTAACGACCACTCTTTATGTGTTTTTATAGGATTCAACATGTGTTCATATGCCCTCATAAACATTTTTCTTCTATACCAATGGGCAACATAGTCTTCAATGTTTTCTATCCGATAAAATATGCATGATGTTGCATGCACACAAGGAATACCCGTTAGATCACATCACCTGCAACTATAACTTCTTGAACTCAAATTAACCGTCCATTTGTCTCCCGTCCACCCTTCAATTTCAAATTTGTCATGTCCATTCCACACTAAGATGTAATTGTGTGCATTTTTTTGTTATTCTCTAAAATTCGTTGTATGGAATGACATATATCTCCATTAAACTTGAAAATTGTCTTTTTGGGTGTGTAGCCTCTTCATGAGCAACACCCTTATAGTCTCTAACATAGTAATTATAAGCTTATCCCTTGCCTTTAAAATTACTTTGTTGAATGCCTCACAAAAATTATTTAATAACATATCACATTTAGGCCAAGTGCTAAAGTGAGATTTTGCCCAATGTCTTTTATGTCTTTCTCTTACCCATTCGTACGCTTTTTTGTCACATGCTTTCAACTTCTCCATCTCGCTATTGAAATCTACAAGCCTAGTGGCGGATGTTGTCTTCTATAGCAAATCTTTTAGTTGCATGCCTCTATGTTTTTGTTTGAAGTTGTTGTACATATGCCGCAAACAAAACCTATGTTCCGCATTTGGTAATAACTCACTAACTGCCTTCATTAGCCCTTTTTGCTTATCTGAAATTATTGACCATGTGTATGTGTTTTCAATGCACAAGTCTTCTATTAGAAGACTAGTAAACCACCTCAAAGTCTTTGTATTTTCTTTCAAAACAACCGCATAAGCAATATGAAACATATTATTATTACCATCAACCCCAACAACGCATAATAATACTCCACCAGTTGATGTTTTCAAATGAGTCTCATCTAAACCTATAATAGGTCTTCATCCTGCCATAAAACCTCTCTTCAATGCATCCCAACATATATATAATCTTTTAAAAATACATGTTTGTGAGGTCACATCATCTTGCATTTAATTTTAATTGTAGTTCCAGGATTGGTCCTATAAATCTCTTCGAAGTAATCCCAATGTTTTGCATATTGCTCCATCTCTGTGTCACTAATTAATTTAGAGGCATGTTTTTTGACCCTATACATCTTCCACAAACTTAAAGATGTTTTAGTGTCCTTCTGCATTATTTCCTGCATCGAACTTGCGGGTCACTCTAGATTGCTCCTAATGTTGTGCTCATACTTCCTCGCAAGAAACTTAGAGTTACAATGTCGAGAGTTTGGAACTCTATAACATGTATGTTCACCTTTGATTGTTTTAACTTGAAAAGTTTTTTCAGTCTTCGACATGAACGAAGCAAACATAATCCAACCACAATCACATGTTACCTGAATCTTGTCACTACAATTTTTAGTGAACTTTAAAGGCCTTCCTTGTTTTGTAGCGTATAATCTAACGACATCCTGAAAGTCAGAAGCACTATTGAAACACAATTTCACGTCGAACTCAAAATCAGAATCATTTTCATCTTCTTGAAAAACTTGCATTCCTTTTCGTGAACTAGATGAGGAATGACTACCAGGCTCCCTTATATGTATTCCGACGTTTGTTTTCAAAGGTTGTTTTATTTCCACTCTTTCACCAACCACTTCAATTTCATTCTCTACATTATCATCATCTAACAAAGCATCCATCTCAAATTCACTATCATGCAAATCATCACTAAATGACAAAATATCTTGGTCTGATTCCTTATCCATGCATAGTGAATCACTACTACTATCAACATCTAATTCTTCTTCATCAATCAACATGTTTTGCCACTCAACAACTCCGGGATTAGACATGTCGATTGAATGTGAACTGAATACCGAAAACATAAATCTCAATAAAAAATAGATATAAGAAATCTGGAAATAAATATGGACTGAAATGGAAATAAAAAACAGACAATACCTCAGATTTGGGGATAAATGCGTCGCGTATGCCCCTAAATGAACAACGAAATCTGAAAAAAGAGGAGAAACACTAAATGAGATTTCTTAATAATTAGGTAAAGGTGCATATAATAGATTTTTTAACAAAATTCTAACATCATACAATTTGAATTTTACTATCATATGAATCTGTGAAGGATTCAGTCTTTTAACTAGTGTGTTTTATGCACTATGATTTGAAAATATGTTAACAAAATGACGTCTCTTCATGAAGCCCCAGCTTTATAACTACTTCCTTTCCCTAGATAGGAGATGTGCTACACACTGCTTGGTGAAATTTTAATGTATTTAAAGATTTCATTGCATAATTAAGTAGTTTCATTGATCTCTAACTTTTTCCACCAATCACATCAAGATGTTAAAAATAATGTATGATAAAAGTAGAATATTTTGCGTTTCTCATTGGACTGCCTATACAAAAATGTAAAGATGAATGGAGCTTTTGAGTTTGATTTGCTTATGTAGCTTCAATTTGTGGTACTACAGATGCATGCTTGGTTTGGTACAAATTCTATGAGGTGGATCTTCAATATGCTGATTTGGAGGTTGTTCCTAGTTTGAATCTTTTAAAAAATTATTTTTGCGGTATCACGATGTAAATTAGTTGGCACATTAAGCAAACTAGCCTTGAAAAATAGTCCACCACAAATGTGCCTAACACAATAAGATGGTATGCAACATAGTTCGATAATACCTAATGCTACACTGTAGTCATTATTATGTCTTGGAAAAATACCATATAAGGGCCTGCCAAATATATAAAATCCTGTGGTGATATTGTTTTACGATCCAGAATAAAGTTCATTTGTTTGCTCAAAAGGACAAAAAAATTTCTCAGAACCAAAAGTAGAAAATAAAGTTCATAAGTTCTCCATCTTCCTTCCCCTTCGGCTGAAAGATCGAGTGGTAGGTCTGAAAGATCTCTGGAGCTTCTCATTTCCTCCATGCGTTTGGCCGTCGTTTTACTCTGCAACCAGGAAATGAATCTATAACCATTACAGTACCTGAAGTCGGAGAAGAAGCCCGATCGCTGTAAATTTCCGACGAGCTCAAGGTTCCGATGACCTTGACGTTTCGACAAGCTTAACACTCCGATGAGCCCATCCTTGGAGGATCTCAGCTTCCACGAAAGCACGGTGCTCCAACGAGCTCAGTTCTCTGGCGATTTTGGCTCTCCAATGGATGACCTAAGTTATCGCCTACTGGAGAGGGAAAACGTCGGCGTGGATGGGAAATGACGAAATGAAGAAGTGAAACCCTAAAATCTGTCATTTAAATGAGATAGACCAAAATGCCCCTCTAAAAGTTATCCTAGGGTGCAAAGTGTCAAAAAAGCTTAAATGGGGTGCAAAGTGCCTTATTTAACATTTCAGGGTGCAAAGTGCCAAAAGTGTGCAAATGGGGGGGGGGTGCAAAGTGCCAAAAAGGCGTAAAACCTAAAACTCCCACAGTGAGTTTCGTGGTTTATGGATTTATTTTGAGAAGTTTAAAATAACTAATGGTGTTGTTAACAGCAAATTCAATTTGATTTCTAGCCAACTCAATTTGATTTCTAGTAAACTCTCATTTTTCAAAATAGATATTTGAAAATTATTTTGTTACTAACAAATCAACATAAGTTTTGTTAAAAAAACAAATTTTGTTTAAAACATTTATTTTTTCAAAATAACATATTACATATAATGACATTATAAATGATTTCAAATCTGTACATTCAACCACTTATATTAGCATTAGAAATGAGTCAAAATGCCGCAAAAATTTATTTAGTATGTCCAAAACTCCCTTTTTAACAAAATATCATCATCCACGCCAAAATCTTTAAACAAAATATCGGCTGATTTAGAAATATATTTGATTTCTAATTTTTATAAAGGTGTGTTGTATATACAAGTTAAGTATATATAAAAATATACGTATCTTTTTTAACAGCAACTTATATGTACATTTTAATGAGAAGTGTTCAACATGAAAGTTGTAGATCTCGACGAGATCTACAATTTTCATGTTGAATATGTTTTGATTTGAAGCAATTTAGACCCTCAATTTGGCCCCAGAAAAAAGTCACGTCGAACATACGTAAGGACGCCCGGGGATCGGCGTGACTTTTTTCGGGAGCCAAATCAGGGGCTTAAACGACTTCAAATCAAAAAATGTTCAACATCACAGTTGTATATCGCGACGAGATCTACAACTTTGATGTTGAACGTTTTTTGATTTGAAGAAGTTTTGATACTCGACTTGGGCTCCGAAAAAAGTCACACCGAAAATTTGTACGGACGACTCCTTCCATGCGTATCTGTTTCCGGGCTTAAATTGGAGGTCTAAACGACTTCAAATCAAAAACTAACTAACATGAAAGTTGTAGATCTCGATGAAATCTACAATTTTCATGTTGATCACTTTTTCAAATGAGAAATATTTGGAGCTAAAAATGCAAAAATTATAAAAAAAACAAGATTGGTTTGTTATTAGTAATTTTTTGGAAGAGAAAAAAATGCAAAAAATGACTAAATCTTTTTTTTTTTTGATTACTAGTAACAAAAGTGGGTTTGCTAATAACATCACCCTTAACTAATCTACATAGATGGTTATTTGTTAAATATTTAAAATAAATTAAATAAAATAATCCCATTACATTCAGCGTAGCACTTCTTACGATGGAGTTTTCTGTCTAGGATGCAGGACAAGCGTCACCTTTAATTGTCACCCTGGCATTGCATCAGGAGTTCGCCATGACGTAAGTACACATTACTTGTTGTTTTATCAGGGACTGCAGCTCGTACATCCCAAACCCGACTCCGGCATGGGCTTTCATGCAGCAGGTTGTTGAGGAGGGCTCTCGAACCCGTTGACTCCTTAATAAGAAGTGATTTGGAGGCTCCTTATCAAGGAGTTTGCGGGTTTGAGACCCCTCCTCAACAACCCATCATATGAGGGTCATGACAGAGACGGGTTGGGTGTACGGGTTGCAGTCCCTGATAAAGCCGCTAGTGGTGTGACGCCATGGTGGACCCCGGGTGCGACGCCAAGGTGGCCAGCGGGTTTGACGCATGTCCTAGCATCGTAAAAGTGCACCTCAGTTGGTGACGAGGAGTTGTTTGGAGGCTCCTTATCAAGGAGATTGCGGGTTCGAAGCCACTCCTCAACAATCTGTTGCATGAAGACCGTGTCAGATACGGGTTGGGGTGTGCGGGTTGCAGTCCCTAATAAAGCTGCTAGTGGTGTGATGTCGTGGTGGACCCCTGGTGTGACGCCGGGGTGGCAGGCAGGTATGTAACCTGTCCTGCATCACTGAGTAAATCGCACTCGCTCAAATTAATCATCTGAGTAAGTGCGACATATATATCATCAACATTGCTCACATGCTTAATGCCCACCGAAGCTTGCATAGATTCATCCAATTTTTCTATGGTCACTGCCACTACATCAACTCCTATTGCTCGTTTACTCCTCCTTCCACTCTAGTTCGTTTTCGTGTATTAGTATATTTTATAGCATAGACTCAATATCTATCTCATTTGTTGTCTCTTTTGCAGTTGCAACGTATCATTTGCTCAATCAGACCAACATAGCACAGTCAAATCAAACCATCTGATAATAATTATGTCTTTATAATGTTTCACAAAAGAATGAGCTCGTAATATTACAAAAAAGAATATTATTTTGACTTAATGTTCAAATACAACGAATAAGTAAATTAATTAAAATCCCGCCTTTGCATCATTTGCCCACACTTATTCACTATTTACCTTCACCATGTTTCTTTCTCAATATCATCCAAAACTGCTTGTCAAACATCGTGTTGACATCCACAAGGTACTTTTTCCAAGTCTTTAAATAAGTCATTAACTTTTCCTTCCTAGTTTCAAGATTGCATATATCTGTTAACGTGGTCATAGTAATAGTGAATACAACATTTTTCCAATCATTTAGTGTTTTGTGACCCAAACTTGTTTGTTTCAACAATGTGTTTGACGGTATCTATTTCAGATGTCCAATGCATATAAGACCGCTTAGTCACGTCGTCCATCTTTGTTAAGCTCTCATCTATCATATAATAACTAGTGATTAAAATATTAACATGAAAAAGTGTAAATATTAACATATAAAACAAGTAATTGAAGTATTAACATCAAACACAACATCTGGCTCAAAGATATTGAGTTGACAAAAAGTTCTATGAAATATTAACATGAAATACTAACAAAATGTTCTATGAAATTTCTGCATACAATATCATTTTAACGACGACTCTAATATTCGATGAACATATTTATAACTACAGTGATAACACATCGATTGATATGAGGCAAGAAATCATGGATCATTTGTTTACTCACCATCGACAAGATAGTACTTACCTATACAGTGAAAATGATTAATTAATAAACAATTATGTGGTTTATGTTGGAAAGTAAAAATTGAATATTTTTATCATTTGGTAACTTCAAAGTGATCACGTTGTTCCAATACATCTCGTAACACTCTCGAATCAGATGTTGAACCTCCCAAATCAAACAATATATATAGGTGTTGTAGCCAAACATGACGCTCCGGTCGGACCGAAATAACTTGAATCGCCTCGGCTCTCGGAGCGGTCGGCGCGCACACAGTCAATGAGAGAGAAATTGTACCCACGAGATTTTGACGTGGAAAACCTCTCAATTGGGTAAAAAATCACGCGACCGAGTCTGTGCTGGTCGAAATCCACTATCTTCTTATGGTTACAACTTTCATGAGGAATCGAGGGCGATGGCCGCTTCTCGTTACACTTTAGAGGTGAGAAAGAGTTGCTTAGGCTCACGATGGGCAACAGGCTGCTCCGCGCATGACTGTTTGTTGGGGAATTGCGGACGAACGAGGCACTTGTTGCCGCAGGAATTTCCTTCGCGTCACTTGTTCGTGGGCTTAGGCGGATTTTGGCGGTGAGACGATGACTTGCGAGTAGCTCGAAGAAATCTTGAAGGAGACTTCAAGATGGCTAGAAGGTGGCTCATATGAGGAATCTAGCAGAGCTCTGCCCTAAGGAGGAAGAAAGCAGAGGAGCGCAAAGGTGAAAAATGAGGAGGTATGTGACGCTTTTTATAGCCTCCATAAGGTGGTTACGGTGGTTATGCCGCCATCCGCACACCGTAACTACCAATATTATTATTTCAAATATGGTTTGGGGGAATATTATTTGTATAATATTATTCCTCAAATATTTAATTTATTAAATCCATCACTAATTATGGTGGTTAGTGGATGGTTATCACCAAAATGAATGGTGACGATCGTGGCAGACTGATCGGACGACAGGGAAAGACCGGAGAGCGCGGGAGGCCACCTTAACGGCAGACGACCACCGACGAGGGAGGACCGCGATGGGTGGTCACGAGGAGGGGTGGTTGAGGCACGGCCGCCCCTTACGGGCGGCGGCCGTGGAGTGGCCGCCATACGCGGATGGCGCCCCGTGGCCGGGAGGCGGTCGCGGAGCGGCCATACCTTGCGGGGGGTGCCCCGCAGCCGAGCGGCGGCCGTGGAGCGGCCGCCCTTTTCGGGCGTAGCCCCGCGTCCTGGCGGCGGCCGTGGAGCGGCCGCTTCATGTGGGCGGCTCTCCGCGGTTGGGCGGCGACCGCTTCTTGTGGGAGGCTCTCTGCGGTCTGCGGTCGGGCGTCGGCGACCTCGACGTGACGACGGTTCGGATGGTGCATGCAATGGGATGAGCGCACGAGAGACCACATGCGGTGATCGCTCGCGCATATATCGGTGAAACTCATGATCTCGCTATTTGGTACGTGGGAATCATGGGGAGTTGGCTAGCTGCACCCCCGATTATTCTAGAAACGGGCTTGACCCCATCAATAAGATTTTTTTCACCGTTAGATTCACCGTGTACATTTGTTGTGACAGTCTATTAATGATTACGATATATATCTTGATCTTCAGTCAGAATAGTCACTTTAACATGTGTTCTATCTAATGCACCAACATAATCCGCAAATCATCTAGATCTTTTGTTCTACTATGGAGACAGACAATTTGATATATCCCTTTGAAAGTTTTAAAGTCACTCGTAACACAATATTGAAGTGTTTGTTAATTGTACCAATCGAGCACATACACATACTTTATGTCATGCACCAAAATATATAAAAATAATGTGCGAGATTATTTGATAGACGCAAAGTGTGTATCGTGTTATGACCCTTCACACATAAAATATCATAGAGATCATTAAAAGATGTTTTACTCATACGTAACTAGTTGAAACAATTAACCTTTTGTTTAGCATATAAGCATTTCACTAAAGTATTACGTAAGGTGTCATTGTCTTTGCCATTTGAAGGCTTTATAGGAATGTTATTCATAACTACTACAACTACACCAAAAATCATGATGATTGTTGATTTTGTAATGACATCCCTTTTACGTTTTTTTTCTCCAACTCAAAAAATCCATTCTAACAGAACTATGCATACAATTAGATAGAACAACATAGGAATTCATCATCCATATAGCTCAATCAGGTTTATCTAGTAGAAACAACAGCGTTATGGCTAGTCAAAGAAAAATAAAAATAGATAATTGTTTAGTAGCACCAACATAATACTTTAAACACCAACATTTCAATTCTAGTCAAAATTTTGTATTTCAAACTCAGGTAAAAAACCAGCAATCCAAACTCAAGCAATACTTTCATTAATCTGAGGCAGAAGAAATCAAGACCAAAATCAATGAAAATAGATATGAAAGTAATCGGAAGACAAGGCCAAAATTCCAAGGCAATACATCATTAAGGATGATCGATCTGCAAAACAGGAAGAAGAATGTTATTTGAGAAAGAAGAAATCAAGATTTTGAACTTTGTGTTAGTGTGTATTTGGACAATTAACGTGTTTGGAGGCATAACGGGTCGTGTCGGATACACGGATATCCAATACCTATAGAAACACATTGAGTTTGCCTATTTATACCCACCTAAGGGCAACGGGTAGAAAATTCCACTTTGATCACCATTCGGATGCTTCAAGCGACATTAACATTCTCGAAGTTAACTGCCCCCGTCGCTCCATCTATCTGCCTCTCCCGAATCTCGTAACCGCCTCGTTCTCATTTTTTCCTGATCGTGGCCTCCGGTGATCGATCGAGAAGAAAAAAAATAAAAGGGATTTCGCCGACTGTAAGGAACCAGCCGCCGCTATTTTTTGGTCGGGAAGGAGGAACAAGCATCCGACCGCCGTTGTTGATTGATCCCACCGGTGCTTGGATCGAAAAGGAAAAAATTTCTCATGTCGCCTGCACAGAGCCGCCGCCTGCACGTCGTCGCTCGCTTGATCTCACGGCTGTTTCGCTCAGTCGAAGGAATCAGGCAAACAAATTTTTTTTAGCCTTCCCTGTTATCGATCGGGAGGAGGAACCCACCGTTGTTTTTCCGTCCCGATTTTGGAGTTTCTCCTGTCGTTGTTCTTCCTGTGCACCACCTGGAGAAGAGGAATAGCTCGCCACTGTTTTCATCGAAGTTCGACTCCGCCATTTCCAGGCCCCTTCTACTACAAAGTCGATTTCCTCCATCTGGTTTCCTGGAGCCTTAAAAGATCTGCACTAGGAACTATAAGCTGCAACTATTGTTAAAGCTTTGCATATCATGTTGTGAATAGAGTATCTCTGATCTGCTTCCGTTCTCACCTAGGACCGCAGATAGAAGTGGCATATGGAGACTAGATTAAGAGAATTCAAAGGATCTCAAAATTATGAAAGAGAGCAATTTCTCATCTCTCGTTCCCATGATCAAACTAGAGAAATTTACGGCGACCGAGTTCAACGACTGGATGTTGAATACCCGGTTCGGGATAAAGTACCTGAACGTGTTCTACACCGTTCAGTCTGATCGTGCTGAAATTTTTGGGACTGATGACGAAGCTCAGTGGGTCCACGATGATGATTTCTGTCGTGACTACCTGCTGAACTGTATGTCCTCCAGTATGGTGAAGACGTACATCAAGATGAAAACTGCCAAGGAAATCTAGGAGGCACTGGAGGAGCACTTCATGCAAGAGGAGGATGTGTCCAAGGTGCACCTGGTGGACAAATTCCATTCATTCATGTTCGACGGGGAGAAGACGATTCTCCCCAAGGTATCGAATTTTGAAGCTTTAGTAGATTCTTTACATAGTGAGAATATCTCTCTGCCAGACAGCTTTGTTGCTGGCACGATCATTTATAAGTTGCCCTCTACGTGGTACAAATTTAAAACTGAAATGTACCACAAGAAGATGCATGTTGGTCTTAATGATCTCAAGCGATTTATTCGCATTGAGGATGAAAATAGGACTTCACACGCTTTAGAAACTGTTAGCAAGCAGAAGGCTGCGACTAATATGGTACTCAGTTCCAAACATGTGCCGAACTCTAAAAGGACCAAACTCTCCCATGGTAGCATCCAAGTTGCAGGCCCTAACAAACATACTAAAAAATTCAAGGGCAAGTGTTTTAACTGCAACAAGTGGGGGGCACAACGCATCTGATTGCAGACTCCCTAAATGGGAAAGAACCAAAGCACCGCATGATGACAACCAAGCCAATATGATTCGCCTAACTGAGCTTTCCAATTTTGTTGTAATGGTCGGAAATGTTAAGGCCAACGCAGAGTGGTACTTGGATTCAGGGGCGACGTGCCACGTTTGCAACAATGCTGATCTTATGTCAGAGCTCACTACTGTGAAAGAGTCTATCACAGTTACAAATGACGAGACAACTGACGTATTGGAGATGGGGAATACAATACTGTTGTTATCCTCAGGTAAGACTTTAACTTTAAAAAATGTTAAATTTATTCCTTCATTACCTGCTAACTTAGTGTCTATAAGTTTATTATGTGATGTTGGTATGTCTTTTACCTTTTGTAGTGGTAGAGAACACTGTCAGTTAACTCACACTATTTTGGATGTGCATACGTCCAAAATAAGATGTACGGACTAAGACTAGCAAACGAGATAGTTCAACAAGTTCAAACAAACTTAGTTAGTCATAAGTCTCTACAAGAGAGACTAGGACATGCGAAATATAGGAAGATATTCCAAATAGCTAGAACTCACCAGATCATATTAGACACTAACTCACCGCCTGAGAAATGTTATGCATGTTCTTAGACTAAAATCACTAAGAAACCTTTTAGTGTGGTTACTAGGAGCACAACACCCCTAGAGCTTATACATTCTAATATATATGATTTTAAAAGTTTTGTCACTTGAGGAGGAAGAAAGTATATAATCATATTCATAGATGATTGCTCTAGGTTCTATCACATTTACCTTCTTAAAACTAATGACGAAGCGTTTGAAAAATTCCGTCTTTTCGAAAACAGGGTAGAAAACCAACTAGACATGAAAATAAAGAGGTTTAGAAGTGATAGCGGGGGAGAATACATGTCCAGTGAGTTTAGGTGTTTACTTGTCTCTCAAGGCATCATAACAGAAACCAATACTCCTTACTCACCCCAATCGAATGGTATAGTGAATAAAACGTTAACAGAGATGTTGAATTTTATGCTTCTCACTGCTGGCATATCTACTGCCTATTGGGGAGAAGCAGTTTAACTGCAAACAACATTCTAAACAAAGTCTCTCATGCTAAGTTAGACGTCACGCTCTATGAGCTTTGGTTTAAGAGACCCCTGTCTATTACTAGACTTAAGACCTTGGGCTGCATAGCCTATGTCAGGGTCTCTAACTCTAAACGGTCTAGACTTGGACCTAAGACCAACACATGTGTCTACTTAAGTTGTGTTGAAGATAATGTTGCAGATAAATTCTTAGATATTTCTAATAACGTCATTATAGAATATAGGGATGTAGTGTTCTTTGAGGATAAATTCTTTAAATACAAAAACCTGTCACTCTCAGGTATACAAGCAACTATTATTAAGGAAGATCTCGGATCAGTGCCGAGCACCTCCTATTCTTTGAATTTGGCCGTGACCTAATATTTATTAAGCGATAAATAAAAGTTACAGAGAAATGACATCATGTGCCAAAAGTTGCGCCAAAGACGTGGTCAGAGGCATACCTCTAAACCACTCAAAATCTAGAAGACAAGCATTCTTAGCTATGTGGTCCGCCACGGAGTTTGCTTTGCGGTTTATAAGAGATACAATAATTTTTGGGAGGCCAAGCAGTAGGAGGCCTATGGAAGCTTCATAATTATCTAAATAATAGTGGTCTATAGTCTATAAGGACTTCGGTGAGAGAGAGAACTCTCAGAACCTTCGATAATGATTTCGTCACTTACCACGTCGGGGCTGATCCATCTACCTATAAGGATGTGATGAGATCAAGGAATTCACTACTCTAGAAAGAAGCCATAGATGAAGAGATGAACTCTCTACTTCAGAACAACACTTGGACATTAGTTGATAAGTCAAGAGGGGCTAAAACTATATGGTGTAAGTGGGTTCTAAAAAAGAAGCTTAATCCCAATAGTAGCGTAGCTAAGTATAAAGCACGTTTGGTGGCTAAAGGTTTCACACAAGTTAGTGGAGTGGATTACTTTGATGTATATTCATCATTGTGTCACTTAGCAACCACTAGGATACTCCTTGATATTGCGTCTATTGAGAACTTTATTGTTCATCAAATGGATATTAAGACTGCGTTCTTGAACGAAGATCTGACCGAAGAAATATACATGAGCCAACCTGAAGGTTTCATAGTAGACGGTCACGAAAGTAAGGTCTGAAAGTTAATCAAGTCGCTATACAAGCTAAAATAAGAAACAAAATTATGGCATGAGAAGTCTGACTATAGTGTAAGGAACATGAGATTCATGACGAGTCTCTCAGACAAATGTTTTTACATGCGTAATAGATTGAACAAAGTCGCTATAATATGCTTTTATGTGAATGATATGTTGATTCTTGATTCTGATCAATCTGTAGTGGTTGACGTTAAGTCAGAACTAATGAAAGAGTTTAACATTAAAGACCTAGGCGTAGCTAACATTATATTAGGCATGCAAGCGAGGTTTGAGAAAAATGGCATTTCCCTAAGTCAAATTCACTACATAAAATCCATGTTGGATACGTGGGGATATAGTGAACGTAGAGCAGTGGAGACACCTTACGATTACAATAATCGCTTGAAGCCCAATAATGGAGCTGCGATTAGACAGTTAGATTATGCTAAACTGATTGATAGTCTCATGTATGTTATGGTCTGCACAAGACCTGACATAGCTTTTATGGTCGACATGTTAAGCAGATTCACTAGTAATTCTAGCCAAAACTATTGGGATGCCCTTGATAGGTTTATGCAATACCTAAAGCACACCCAAGAGTATGTTTTATGTTACCATGGTTATCCTCCAGTTTTGAAAGAATATTATAATGCATCATGGTGCTCAGAAATCCACGATAACAAGTCCACTAGTGAATTTATATTCATACCAGAAGGAACAGCTGTAGCCTGGAAGGCCAAGAGGCAATAATGCATTGCACTATCTTCTATGGAATCTGAACTCTACGCTCTAGCTTCAGCGGGAGAAGAAGCAGTATGGATAAGAGATTTGGTGATGGACATTCCATTGTCGAGCCTGAAGTTGAGTTCTGTTGCAGTTTACTATGACAATCAGACTACAAAAACGATTGCCACAAACACTTTGTTCAATAGCAAAAGAAGACAACTCATGATGAAACAAGTCTGATTGACCTCTCTCACGAGTCAATGGATTATGACCCTTATGGATGTGAGATCAAAAGATAATGCTGCATACGCCTTGACAAACAGCTTAAATAGAGTTCTCATAATAAAAACATCGGGGAAGATAAAATTAAAGTTCATAAAAATATGAAACTTACTCCTATGTTTATGTTTTGATAGCAAAAACCTATAGTCGCAATATTCAAGCATCTAATAACAGACTAAAACCCCTAAATAATTTCTTGATGAAAGCCAAAGACGGTTAGATGCTAGTCATTCCACATCTCATGACTTAACATCTTTTTCATTGTAAGATAACAATGATGCAAATGACAGTGTGTCAAATCATATGATGAAGTACATACTGGTCACTAATGAGTAAGATAACAATGTTTGATTTATTAAAATCAAAACTTCACTGGTCCTAGCTAGACTGGATATAGATGTTGACAGTGTTAGTTCACTACTACTACAAACACTAAACTCATTTAGGTAAATTTAGTTTACTTTGATACGTCACTGTATATGTTTATGAATTCATAGATTCTGATTCATGAATTTTTTTGCAGGCACAAGTGAAGATGGACGAAAGAAAGTGGACTTTGTCATGAATGATGATGATCTACTCTTTGAGTAGAATTATCACACGTTTATCCACTGTCAATTTTTTTGTTTTCAGACTTATTTATTATTGAGTAGCACCTTTTTTTAGATGCATTATGTTATTGTTTTAAAACTCATGTTTACGTTTTTTCTTTTAAAACTGTACTAACTTTATGAAAATATGTAAAGTCGGAAACTTATTTTGTTACTCTACACTTTCTGCACTACGAAATGTATACGTTATTTATCACAGATATAAAAGGAGATTGTTAGTGTATATTTGGACAATTAACGGGTTCAGAGACATAACGGGTCGTGTCGGATACACGTATATTCAATACCCATAGAAATTCCTTGGGTTTGCCTATTTATACCCACATAGGGGCAACATGTAGATGATTCTACTTTGATCACCATTCAGATGTTTCAAGCGATATTAACACTTCAAAGCAGTTACTACACAGCCATTTTCAAAAAGATAGATCATGAAAAAAATAAAAAAAGGTAGTAAGAGTAAGAGAAAGGAGAGGAAGAACAATAAGAGGAGGAAGAGGAATCCGAAACAAAACTCGGAGATGGAGCGATCAGGAGTGGCAGCCATGAGGGCAGGGGGCGGAAGGGGCAGATCCAGAGGAGGGCTCGAGGGACACTGACCCCCATTATTTTTCAAAATTGTCAGTGTATTTGGATTCCTCTCGTCGAGACAGTGAACTCTGACTACTTATACGTCAAAAACAGTGACCAGATGAGAGAGAAACTGTTTCGATAAGATGAAAACATTAACATTTTTTTTAAAGAAGTTGATGTCTGACCTCTATGTTTAAAATTTTAGCAGCCAATGACGCATTAAAAAAAAATTTGTATACCCTCATTATTAATTTGTACATCAATATTATTAATTTTTTGGATCCGCCACCGGAGGACGGGCAGCCCATGACAGAAAGAGTCGGGGCAAACATTTGGAGCAATATCAGATAAAACCTGGGCGAGGAGGTAGGTTTTGCAGATTTTCTATTTTAGGTTAATCATAATGATAGGGAAACGGGGGGGTCCGAAGATAACGACAACCCCCACCGATCAATAGAGTCAACACAATAAGAAGCAAAACAAAACAACAACACAAACGAACACAGAGATATACGTGAAAAACCTTCACCACTTGAAGGTCAAAAACCACGGGGCACGACACAACGAAAATCCACTATAATAAATAAGGATTACATAAATTATCTAGGTTTTCCCAAAACCTAGTAAGCCCTCCGGATTTGACACACAAATCCACTTCTCTCTACCACCAAGACAAACCACAACTCCTCTACAACAGGATAAAATCCTACTCTCTCTTCAAGCAAAATAACAAACGAAAACAAGAAAAAGAACACCTGAAACCGTAGACGAAGAAGCCCTTGAAACGGTAGAGAAAACTCCTTCCAATAGCACAGAGGAAACACCCCCTTCAAGCGGCGAACTCCCGCCTACAGCAGCGGCAAAGAACCTTGCAACTGCAGGAATGACGGCCGGCGGACGGCGCAGGCGCGGCGATGGCGGCCGAGGACGCGCGCGGGCTGGGGAAAGGGCTCCGACTTCTCTTTCTCAAGACCTAGGCAGTTTTTAATCGAGAGAGTAAGTGATTGTAAAAGGCACGCACAGTTTATAAAAACTGCTGCAGTTTTTATATAAAAACTGCCCACAAGTTTAAAATAAAAAACTGCCCCTTCAGCCCAGCCAGCAACCAGCAGAAAAAATGTTGCAACGTCCAAAAAATCAGGTTGCAACTTCTTCAATTCTGCACAAATTCTGCATCTTTAGGGGCTGAACCCCAACACATAATTCCCATTACCTGTTGAAATTTAGCGCACGAAAGAGTAGAATTGACTTTCTGGATCACAAAGCCAAACTCTATAATACCAATAATAAAAAATCAATTTCAAAAAATCCAATTCCAAAATTCTAATTCAAAAAGCTAATTCCAAAAACAAATTTCAAAAAAGAAAAACAATTCTAAGATGGCGAACCGACCAGACGTATATCTTCTCTCTCCCGCTCTTTATCTTGTGTAAAGGGTAAGGGTTCGGAGGAAGGAAACCCTTCTCCGTCCATCACATTTTCATGGCTTCTCGCTTCTTTCTTTTACAGCCGCTCCTCTCTCCAGCTTCTCACCTCCATCTTCACTCCTCTTATTCGCTTCCCTCTCCAAAGCCCTCTCTCCTCTCTGCCACGAAGCTCCGCTCCTCCGCTTCTTCTTCTACTTGTACTTTCTACCAGAAGTCTGATGTCGTCGTCACCAGAGAGCAAGGGAAGAATGCCAAGCTTATCAATGCCCTGGTACTCTTCTCACTTAGCCATATTAGGAGTTTCGCGTTGATTTTTTTTGTTTCTGAATACTCATTGAAACACGACGTCTGGGGATTTCCATTGTTTTTTTTATTTTCGATTTCGATTCCCACTTGATTTTAGCATCGGGTTTTCTATGATGGCGTTCCAATCACGCCTCTATGATCTATGAATGAAGAACTTGAACAATTGGTTATATGCTCACTATTTCGGAACCCTATTTCCCGTTTTTCAGCCTTCGTTCCCTTGGAATGCTTTGGCATAGTTCTTGGTCTGAATACAATTGCTCTACCAATTTTCAGTCAAAATGGTTCAAATTCTGCGCTACGAAGATTTTGAAAGTATATATTCTCCGTAGAAATACAAAAATGGATATTTCTACTGCAATTTCTACTTGATTTTCATAATGTATTCCTCAACAGAATCCACATCTTCAATCCGCAGAACTGTAAACAATTATGTGATGATATCAAATGTTGCAGAAGGTTTTTAGTTTATTTATTTATTTTACATCAAAATCTTCAAGGCATGAACACGATGAAGTTGAATCAATTGCATAGAAGGGACTCAGTAAGTATGTAGTTTACTAATTTGGATGATTGAAATGAAGAAAGATACAATCTTCTTAGTTTGAAATTTGAATAGTTAAATTAAGTTATTTAGAAGTATGAGAGGTTGAAAGTCGATAACACTGACAGTATTTTAGGCTGCAAAAGGAATGGTTGGAAATAACTTTTAGAGTGCATAGAGTCCCCAGTTGTAGATGATGATTACTTGTATGATCTGTTTCATCTATATTCTCATGTTGATTGCACAATCCGTGTCTAATAATAAGCTTGGTGCAGTTTTAAAAGTTCATGCAATAAAATTTAATTTATATTATATTTTCATGTTTTTGACACATGCACTTCTTAACAGATTAATTGTTTAAGTAAAAATGGTTATTAAAATTCTAATATCTTACTCAAATGTAGGTAAAGCTTAATGTCCATTGCCTTGAATTTCCTCTCATTGAGCACACAGAAGGGCCTGATTTGAATAAGCTTTCATCTCTATTGCAGGGTAGGCAGTTGAACTTAAGAACATGTATAGTACCATTTTTACCTTAAGTTTGCAGGGTATGCAGTTGAACCTAAAAATATTTATACAACCATTTTTACCTTTAGTTTTAAGCTTTTATTTGTCCTTACACCATTATATATCTTTTGTTGTGTTCAGCTATCTCATAATCTTTCCCAGTCTACATCTTTTATATATATATATATATATAGTTATGGATCATAAGCATTTTCTTGAGAACAAGAAAGTGGATGGCGTAACAGAAAGTGAGTCACTTGTGAGTTGCGGTTTTGTGAATGGACACAAAATTTTAATTATGTTTGGAGCATTAAAATGCCAGTGACTCATATTTGTGTTACATTGTCCCTTTTGTTTTCATCAGAAGTCCACCCTTGATCAAAATCCACCCTTTCATTATGCTCTATTATACTCTTGGTGATCTTCTCGGAACCAATTTTTTCAGCCAAGTTGGCTGCATTTTAGTATGCTACATATTGCTCTGGCTTCAAAACTGGTTAGTAAAGTAACCTAAGGGCCCATTCCTTTGGACGGAATTCGACCATGGAATTAGAATTGAAGTCCCAATTCCAATTTTGTTGTTTGTTTCTGCTCGACTTCATGTTCGAAGGCTCCCAGATAGAATATCTATTTTCTTTCTACGAATATGTGAATTCGACAAGATAATTCATCATCTGTCTGCTCGACTTCATTCCGAATAAAAAGAAAGTGGTAATAAGTTCTAATGAATCAATTTATTCATGTCAATTCCCTTCATGCCGCTTGTTTTCCACCCCTAATTTTACTAAACAAGGGATCCAATGGTATAGCTCATTTGTTGGTAGTTTGGAGGGTGACAAACATGACTATTGATTTCAAACTAGCAATTTTTGCATTAATTGCAACTTTATTAATTTTACTGATTAATGTACTAGTTGTATTTAGGAAAGACATGATGTACTAGTTTTATTTACTATAAGGAAAGACATGATGTACTTAGACATTAGTGAGATTATGGTACAATATAGGGCACAATTGCGACAAAGGATCCATATAGACGACCCCACTATAGTGGGATAAAAGTTTGAGTGTTGTTATATGAAATCTGAGTTCCGAAATTAGATCATGTTTTTCTGAAATAGATAATTAAGAATTTGATCTTAATTAGAATCTGATTTTACTTACTATCTATCCTTGCACAAATATGATCCTGACACATATATGATATATTAGAATTGGATAGAGGTCCGTTCGTTTGCACGCTTGAAGGGTGGGATTTGAAATGAATTCCATGGAATTCATGTTGATCTAAATCCAATTTTTTATGATCTATATAGGAATTGGATAATTGGATAATTTCGATCGCGGTTCACATGCACCCATATATGTAAGACGTTTTTTACAAAAAATAAATAATATTCTCTTAGTTTAAATCTTAAATTTGTTTTTTGTGGCCCCGTTAATTTTCTTACGATTTGTAGAGTTCAATTTGGTTCACCATAAATGTTGACTACATGCAACTGATGAGAGTGGCTGCCCTCGCTGAAAAAATAAACGTTGTTACATTATCCAAAAAATTTTAGGGAAGCTTTGTCTCATCTTTTAGAGATTGCATGTGCTGACAGTTCGTTGCTCTGATCTCCATATCTCCAAAAAATGTTGTTGAATCACCGCCACACAAAAATTGGAAGTTGTCAGATCATCCTAAAAATTTTAGGCAAGCTTACTCTTATCTTTACAAGACTACTGGCGGTGGCAGTTTGTCGATCCAATGGTTAGATCTTCGACAATCTCCGTCGGAATTTTACTGTCAAAAAAATGGATGTTGGATAGTTAACTAATTTTTGAGAAACTTTATTCTCATTGTTTCGAGAGATTGATGTTGACGGTTCATCAATCTGATTTCCGGATTTACCGCACTCTCCATTGGACCACTTATCTCGAAAGAAAATGAAAATTGTCGATAATTTTGGGAGAGCCTATTCTCAACATCCCAAGGTTGTTCGCGGTGATGGTTCATTATTCAAGTACCAGATCTCCATTAATTACCGTCAAAATATTAGAATGAATCAATTTCATTTTTACATATGCTCAATTTCATTGTCCAGTTAAATAAAAGAATTAAAATTCGAACTAATTTCCATTCTTACGGAATTAGAATTGTTCTCGATCCTTGAAATCAATTCAAATTCCGTCCAAACGGGTCTTATGGGTTTATGGGTTTTAGTATCCCGAGGTTGCCATGCTTAGTTACGTTAAACCCACTTGGTACCTCTACTTTTAAAGACCATTTTATAATTGTCTAGTTATGGCTTGTTCATCTTGCTAGTTGCTTGTTTTGATGGGATAATGAACACATTTATCGTTTGTTTATATAGATGTTATGTTTGATTGGATTGTCATAACTTCTCCAGAAGCTGGTTCCGTATTCCTTGAAGCATGGAAGTAAGCATCTCATATGTAGTTTATTACAGTTTTGATTCTATTAATTATATTAGCAAAATTTTACCATCATTGTTTTATTAAATGAATTAATTCATTACAAGCTTTCTTTTTATTTGAAAGATTCATGTTTTTGGAAAGTATGGCTCTTTTCTGTTTACGAGGTGGTATGCTTTCTCTGCGAACTCATCATTCGTCATGATTAAGGCTATGTTTGAGATTCCGGCGAGAGGCCGTTCCGGCATGGCCGAGCCGGGCGCGCGATGTTTGGGAAGAAACGACGACCTCCCTTTCACGACGGCTGACCTGAACGAGCCGGAGGCGCTGCGTTTGGGAAGAAACGACGACCTCCGGTTCACGACGGCCGACGGGACTGAGCAGGAGAAAATATGTTTGGGACACCGACGCGCCTTCCGTTCAACGACGGCCGGCGTGAACAGGAGAAAAGGCGTCGTTTTCCCGCCCGACCTGCGAGCCCCGCTCACCGTTGCAATCGGCCGTTTTCTCGCTCCTCCCCGGCGTGTCACCGGGCCAGTTCTCTGCCGGAGGCGCCGCGAACACTAGTTCACCGTTGCCACCGGCGATCCTCTCTCTCCTCCGGCTTGGCCCCGCCGGAACGGCCTCTCGTCAGGTTCCCAAACACAACCTAAGCCTATTAAAACCGTGTTTTAAGCATTATGAATCCTTCTTTGCCATTACTTGAAGTCCTGCATAGAATTTATCTTTTTATAAAGAGGTTGACTTTCAAATCTATTTTTATTGATGTTCAATTTGTTAGCTGGATGCTGGTTTTTTATACTTATTGATCCTTCAAGTTATTTTCTTTATTGTGTATCTTTATTTACCTTTGCTCATATTCGACAAATGAATCTTCGTTCAGGTTTTAGTTTGTAGAATGACGAGTTAAATGACACAATGCATGGTGGTTTCTTACCGACAATTTAATTTTGATATGTATTATTATTTTTTGAAATATATAAATTTTTTATGCTTTTGGAATTATAGTCAATTAGATAATGAGGATTTCCACATCTTTCGGTATTACAATTGTTTCCTTCTTCTGATTATTTAACCTTTTTCTTTAATTTAACTGTTGCATGCATGGTGTTTCTTTTATGCTACATTAATGTTTTTGCATGGATTCTGATATGTGAAAGTGTGCTTGAAATCTAATCATTGTTTTCTGTAGCTAATTTTCAAATTTGACTGTAGTTTTCGGATTAGTTTAAACTGAAATCATTTCAGAACTGCTGGATCTCCCAACGTTCGAATTGGGGTTGTTGGAATTGGTACAGCAAGCGTCTTCCATGAAGTTTTACAGTCAGGTGACAGACATCTTAATGTTGCCTTTTCCCCTTCAAAAGGTATTGCATTCTAAGCTTCTTGATCATGCTACAGTTTCTGAATTGGTCCTTTTATTTTTGATTATATGTTAACCATGCATCCATAAAGTCATAAACTTAGTTTTACTTTCTTTCAGCAACAGGCAATGTATTAGCATCTGAGCTTCCAAAAGATGGTAGCAACACTTGTAGGGTCCTGTATCCAGCATCTGTGAAGGCTGGCAGTGAAATTGGTACCTCATCATTATTTTGGTAGTGTTTTTGTTTCACTTTTTAGTATTTTCACAGATAAATTATTGTGTCAAAGGAGTTAATTTAATTTCCTGCTTGTTATTTTATTTCTTTGACATGTTTACAGACCGCAAAATATTCTT
Organism: Platanthera guangdongensis; assembly: GCA_039583875.1. NCBI lineage: Eukaryota > Viridiplantae > Streptophyta > Magnoliopsida > Asparagales > Orchidaceae > Platanthera > Platanthera guangdongensis. Next base: position 26,856,592 of record CM077151.1, read on the forward strand.
CCTTTCGCATGCTTCCTTGTCACATAACCATATCTATTTTTGTCAACAAAAACTAGGTTGAGTGTGAAACTGAAGTTGAGCAAATTTTACATCAGTAAACTTGGTTTGGCTTCTCTATACTTTATCTCTCTCTTTCTCTATATATATATTATTGAAATAGAAATCTTTTTAATTAATTGAAAAAGAAGAGGGTCCTCTACTTTTAGTAGATGGTATTACATGAAAATAAAATATTATTTACAAATATTTTTCATACTCAACTTGCTAATAAGATTTACAAATATTTTTTTCGCTCAATCCCTTAGTAAGGACATCTGCAAGTTACCCCTCCGAGTGTATGAAAAAAATACATATAATTTCTTTAATAATATTGCTAGGCTGCCCTTTTTTGATCTTGTCGAGTACGAGTCGTACACAATCCTCGTTTTTTTCGGCCTCGGCCCAAGTCGGAAAACAATGTATGACTCGTACTTGGGCTAGATGGTCATGATGATGATGTGGGAGGTTGTACACACTCCTTTTTGGTCTGTCTCGGGCCGAAAGCGGTTTAATGCGGACCTTTGCAGGAGTCGCGAGCTGTGTCGTTATGCGAGAATGATCTCAGTATTTTTCTAGTTCTATCATGCGCAGTCAAAGCCCCTGACTCTGTGAGCCCTCGCGGGCTTTTCACTGTGCAAGTGTCGACGACAATGAAACTGGAACAGTTCGACACGCTCCCGGGTCATTCACGTAGAGGGAAAGCTCAACTCGAGGAGATGGATAGATGAGTTGTTTGTCATATCGATGGCACTAGACCGGATAAGATCGGCATGCTCCCAGATCATTTGTGGTGTGAAGGGAGTGCTCAACTGAAGGCAATGGAGAGACGAGTTGTCTGTCACATCGACGATCCTAGACCGGATAAGATCGACACATTCTTAGGTCATTTGCGTAGAGGGCGAGCTCAACTGGAAGAGGTGAATATGTGAGTTGTTTGTCGCATGGACGGTCCTAGACCAGATAAGCTCGACACGCTCCCAGACCATTCACACTCAAGGCGAGCTCAACTAAAGGAGCTGGATAAGTGAGGTTCTTGTTACATCGACAGTCCCAGACTGGATAAGATCGACACGCTCCCTAGAAATTCACGCAGAGGGGGAGATTAACTGGAGCTGGTGGATATGCGAGTTGTTTGTCACATCGACAATCTTAGACTGGATAAGATCGACATGCTCCCAGACCATTCATGTAGAGGGAAAGCACAACTGCAGGAGGTATATATGCGAGTTGTTTGTCATTTCAACGTTCCTAAATCAGATAAGATCAACACACTCTCAGGCCATTCTCGCAAAGGACGAGCTCAACTGGAGGAGGTGGATAGACGAGTTGTTTGTCATATCGACGACCACATACCAGATAAGATCAACGAACTACCACATGGCCCCTGACAAGGTGAAATATCTGGCGAGCTGAGGGTCGCGTCGCGGTTCCAGATCGAACTTAGGATAAACACACTCTCTATCGTTTCATGTCCGCGGGGTCCCTGACGAGGTGGATTATCTGGCACCTGAAACTCACAATCGACGGTACAAGGCCCGACTCGGGATCAACACACTCCTGGAAGCCGCATGCCCACATGGTCCCTGCAGAGGTGGCTATCTAATAAGACGAAAGTCACATTTACTGTAATGGACTTGACTTGGGATCAACACACTCCCGGATGTCGCATGTTCTCGGGGCCCTTGGCGAGGTGGATTATCTGGCGAGCTGAAAGTCGCATTGACGGTACAAGAACAGACATAGGATCAACACACTCCCGACGACCGCATGTCCGCAGAGCCCCTGACCAGGTGGATTATCTGGTGAGTTGAAAATCACGTCTATGATATAAGACCAGATATAGGATCAACACAGTATCTACTGCTGCATGTTTGCTGGGCCTCTGGCAAGGTGGATTCAGGTGAGTTGAATGTCTCGACATGGTCCTAGACCGAACTTTGGATCAACAGACTCCCGTCTTCCGCATGTCCGCGGGGGCCTGGCGAGGTGGATTCAAGAGAGTTGAAAGTGCGTCGACGGGGCAAGAGGGGACATAAGATCAACACACTCCTAGCCGTCGCATGTTCGCGGGGCCCTTGGCGTGTTGGATTATCTGGCGAGCTGAAAATTGCGTCGATGATAAAATAATGAACATAGGATCAACACACTCCTGTTTGCCGCATGCTCACGAGGCCTCTGGAGAGGTGGATTCAGACGAGTTGAATGTTGCGCCACAATTCCAAAACGAACTTAGGATAAACACACGCACGACTGCCGCATGTTAGCGGGCCCCTAGCACGGTGGATTTAGGTAAGTTTGATGTCGCATCAACGGTCCTAGACCGGACTCAGGATCAATACACTCCCAACTGTTGCATGTCCGCAAGGCCTTAACAAGGTGGATTCAGACGTGTCAAAGGTTGCGTCAACGGTCCTAAAATGGACTTCGGATTAAAACACTCTCAAATGTTGCATTTCCGTGGGGCACCTAACGAGTTTGATTCCGGCGAGTTGAAAGTCGCTTCAACGGTCCCAGACCGGACTTAGGATCAACACACTCCCAGTTGCCGCATATCCGCGGGCTCCTTGCGAGGTGGATTTAGGCTAGTTAAATGTCGCTTCGCGGTCCCAAACCGAACTTAGGATCAACACACTCCTGACTGTCGCATGTCCGCTGGGTCCCTGGCAAGGTGGATTCAGGCGAGTTGAAAGTAACGTCAACGGTACAAGACCGGACATTAGGATCAACAAACTCTTAGATACCGAATGCCCGTGGGGCCCCTGACGAAGTCGATTATCTGACAAGCTGAAAGTCACGTTGACGGTACAAGACTAGACATAAGATAAACACACTCCCGACTATTGTATGTTCGCGAGGCCCCTCGGGAGTCGCGAGATGGATTATCTGGTGAGCTGAAATTCGAGTCGACTATACTAGACCGCACATTAGATCAAAACACTCCCGGTTACCGCATGTCTACAAGGTCTCTCGCGAGATGGATTCAGGTGAGTTGAATGGCGTGTTGCGGTCTCAGACCGTACTTAGGATCAACACAATCCCGGCTGTTGGCTGCTACATGTCCGCGTGGCCCCTAGCGAGGTGGATTCATGTGAGTTGAAAGTCACATCAACAATCCCAGACCGAACTTAGGATTAATACACTCTCGACTATTGTATGTTCGTTGGTCCCTTGGCAAGGTGGATTCAAGTGAGTTGAAAGTCGCATGAACCTTCCCAGATCGGACTTGGGATCAACACACTTCTGTATACTACATGTTTGTAGGACGCCCGACGAGATGGATTCAAGCGAGTTGAAAGTCGCATCAGCAGTCCTTGACCGGTTTTAGGATCAACACTCCCAGCTGCCGCATGTCCGCGGGGCACCTGGCTAGGTGGATTCAAATGAGTTGAAAGTCGCATCAATGATTCCAAATTGGACTTAGGATCAACACATTCCTGATTGACGCATGTTTGCGGGGCCCCTGACAAGGTGGATTCAAGCATGTTGAAAGTCTCGTCAACGCTCCCAGATTGAATTTAGGATCAACACACTCCCGATTGTTGCATGTTTGTGGCCCCCCTGGAGAAGTGGATTCAGCCGAGTTGAATGTCGCTTTGTGGTCCTAGACCTAACTTAGGATCGACATACTCACAGTTGCTGCATGTCCGCGGGGCCCCTAGCTAGGTGGATTCAGGAGAGTTGAATGTTGCGTCGCGGTCCCATACCGAACTTAGGATCACACTCCTGTATGTCGCTTCTTCGCTGGTTCCCCAGTGAGTTGGATTATCTGGTGACTGGCGAGTTAAAAGTGGCGTCGGCGATACAAGACCGGACATAGGATTAACTCAATCCCGATTGCTATATGTCCTCGGTGCCCCTAGCGAGGTGGATTATTTGGCGAGCTGAAAGTCGCGTCTATGGTAAAAGACCGGACATAGGATCAACACACTCCCGACTGCCGCATATTCGCGGGGCCTCTGGTGAGGTAGATTTAGATAATTTGAATGTCGTGTTGCGACCCCAAACTGAACTTAGGATCAACACACTCCTGACTGCCACATATTCACGAGGGTCATGTTTAAGTGGATATAGAGAGGTTGAAATTCGTATCAAAGGTCCCAAACCGGACTTAGGATCAACACTCTCCTGACTGTCATATGTCCACGGGGCCTTTGATAAGGTGGATTCGTGCGAGTTAAAATTGCGTCAATTCCCAAACTGGGCTTAGGATCAACACACTCTTGGCTACATGTTTGCGGGGCCCCTGGCGAGGTTGATTCAGGTGAGTTGAAAGTCGCATCAACGGTCCCATACCATACTTAAGATCAACACCCTCTCGATTGCCGCGTATCCGCGGGGCCCCTGACAAGATGGATTCAGGTGAACTGAAGGTCGCGTCAACGTCTTCAGACCAGACTTAGGATCAACACACTCCCGATTGACGCATGTCTGTCGGGCCCCTGACGAGGTGAATTCAAGAGAGTTAAAAGTCGCATCAATGGTCCCAGATTGGACTTAGGATCAACACAGTCCCGTCAGCCGCATGTCCGCGGAGCCCCTAACGAGGTGGATTATCTTGCGAGATGAAAGTCGCGTTATCGTTCTCAGATCAGACTTATGATCAACATACTCCCGACTGCCGCATGCCCATGAGGCCCCTGGCGAGGTGGATTCAAGCGAGTCAAACGTCGCACGAGTTGTACACGAGATGTTTCCTGTGAGAGTCATATTTGTAATTTAGGCGACTTCAGCTTGACAGAGCTCGCTAGGAGGTTCTCCTCATCCAGTCTCTCGGCGGGCCGTCAACGCTCATAACGGCATGAGCATCCGAGGGGTAGGCAACTAACGTGCAAGGGAAGAGCTGATCACGACTATCAGTGCATATGCTTGAATTTAGAGACATGCACTCTAGGATGCCGGTTATTCGCATGGTCAAACAGTTGTAAAGAGAGTGATGGAAGGGTCTGCAGCCCTAGGATAGACTTTGGAGGAGACGTCTGTTGACTCTTCAAAAACGCCATTACTATCATGCGAGGATAAACAATCAAAGTGCAAAGGGGGAGCTGATCTCAGCCGTCAATGCAGAGGATTGGATTTAGAGTCACGTCGTCCGGTGGTTCAATCAACGTTTCGTGGAATCGGGAGGTGTCCGCTTGATGTTCGTTTTTGTTGAGGGAGGTCAACAAGCATGATCAAAAAACTCATTAAGGTTAGTAAAATCAAAATGAGCATTCAAGTAATGTTGGAGGTTCATATTACAAAGTAATTTTCTTAGGTATCGCAAGACCGAGGTCTCATGGGTAATACCTTTTCAGGTCGTCGCCGCTCGACGCGTTCCCGTAAATGCTACCTTGAACAACACCCTGATATTTTGTAATCTTTGCGAATACTAGGCATACTTTCGCGAGCTTCAATAGAAACTTGCTGAATAGGAGACTGCTAATAAGAATCCGACGTATGACTCATTGCATATAAAGTTAAATCTGATATCAAATGGAACACATGATGATGTGCGCTTGTGAGAACGATGAGTATAGAGAGTAGCAAAATTTTTAAATATCCTGAAAGAGAATTGTTCGCCAATGAAAGTGGTAAGTGAGTTGGGTTTAGAGCATCGTGGGATAGTTAAGTTCCTATCTACCGTTAGTGTTAAAGGGAGAACTGCGAGGAGCCAACCCTACTATGAGTGGACTGAGTTGGGCCAACCTATGGTGTGCCGGTTGTTATGCCAATAGTAGCGCCGCGCTACGACGTTGGTATGGAATTAGATGTTACGATTTCATGCGCCAAGGAATTTGTGAATGAAAGTTCCTTGAATGAGAACTCGTCGAATATGAACTTGTCAGATAAGTGTGTTGAAAACCAATTTGTCCCTGCTAAGAAACCCATTACAGTCTTGCTAAATGAGAGTATAGAACCTGCATAGTTAGAACTTGCATATGTCCTATGCAATGAGCACTTGAAGTACTCGAGTATTTTACCAAAACAACCTCTGAGAGCAAGGATCTGGATAATAATAAACGCTATGAAAATGAGAAGTCTAGATAATAAAAAGTGTCTTTAAACTCATGAATTAGAGTCTTTTTTGATAAGGAATTCTAGAAAAAATACTCGCGGATCACAAGCTCCTAAATAAGAACCTCAAGAGTGAAAACCTGTGGAATGGAGATTTAGAGTATTTGTTGATGATGAAAAGACATCGCGAGTACAAACTCGCATAATTCATGCAGAATATATCCTGATGAAATGAACACCTCGCGAGTATGGACTCATATAATAGACCCTGCTTAGGAGAAGATCTCACGAGTATGGACTCACAAAATACATGATGATGAAGAGAAGAACTCTTGAGTCTGGACTTGTGGAATATATGGTTCTTCCACAAAGATTAGATTGTTGTGAGAATCCTTCGATGACGGTCATCTCGTAATGAAGTTACCATGACTAACCTTCTCATGTGAGTTACATTAAAGCACACGCGGGTTTTACCAAAGCACCCATGAGTTTCTTACTTGTGAAAGGTATTGAATAACCGTGTAAATATACGATATCGAAGAAAGAGAGAACCGAGTTGATAAAATTTTCACCTTTGACGATAGGTCTCTGCGAGGTGACTACGAGTTGACAATAACTAGAAGTAATCGAGTATAGAACCCGCATGGTTAGAACTTGCATATGTCCAATGCAATGAGCACTCGATGTACAACCCCGTATTCGCGAAGACTGGGCCCCAAACAAGGCATGAGCATTTTTAAGCTTTTTGTGAGATTTTGCACTCTTGGTGGTCAATTTTGGCTTGGCCTTGGAATATACTAGTAGGGGGAGGAAAAATCTACCTCCCCCCAACGCCCCTTTTTGGGGGCGGGTGCGGCACGTTGGTCGGCACCCGCCTCAGCTTGCTAAGTTCGAGGTGGGGGTGGGCAAGACTGGCCTGCGGGCAGGGTCTCGCCCGGCGGCCTGCCTGGTGGCGAGACCGGCCTGCGGGCAGGGTCTCGCCGGCGGCCTGCCTGGGTGGCGAGACCCGCCTGCGGGCGGGGTCTCGCCCGACGGCCTGCCTGGTGGCGAGACCGGCCTGCGGGCAGGTCTCGTCGGCAGCCTGCCTGGTGGCGAGACCGGCCTGCGGGCAGGTCTCGCCCGGCGGCCTGCCTGGTGGCGAGATCGGCCTGCGGGCGGGGTCTCGCCGGCGGCCTGCCTGGTGGCGAGACCGGCCTGCGGGCATGTCTCGCCGGAGGCCTGCCTGATGGCGAGACCGGCCTGCAGGCCGGGTCTCGCCGGCGGCCTGCCTGGGTGGCGAGACCGGCCTGCGGGCAGGGTCTCGCCCGGCGGTCTGCCTCGGGTGTCTGGTGGGGGGGAGGTAGGGGGCTTGCTTTTACTGTTGTACCTCCAAGTGTGGTTTTCCCCTTTTACCCTCTGATGTGGATGTTTTCTATTGGTCCAAGGCTTATTTGTCGTAGGGGCATTTCAGACATTTTGGTCCATGGGTTTTGAAAAACTATATATAGACCCTTAGGGGTGCCTTGGAGAGCATCACTTCTTCATTCTCTCTTCTTCCTTCAAGGCACCCTAGCTCAAGCATTGGCTAGGGAGGGGAAGACCTCAAAGGTCTTCCGGGTGTGAGGTGAGACCTCCGCGCTAGAGCCGAGAGTCTGTTTCTAGCTTCTTGATCTTTGGTCCGTGACGTTCCTCCGGGTGTAGTAGGTGCGAGGTCACCCCTTTCTAGGGACCCCGAACTCCACAGAGGCCATTTTTGGCTTCAACACTCGAAGTACTCAAGTATTTTACCAAAACAACCTCTGAGACCAAGGGTCTGGATAATAATAAACATTATGAAATGAGAAGTTTAGATAATAAAAAGTGTCTTTAAACTCATGAATTAGAGTCTTTTTGATAAGGAATTCTAGAATAAATACTTGCGGATCACAAGCTCCTAAATAAGAACCTCAAGAGTGAAAACCTTTTTTATTGAGACTTAGAGTATTTGTTGATGATGAGACGACATCGCGAGTACAAACTCGCAGAATTCATGCGGAATATATCTTGATGAAGTGAACACCTCGCGAGTATGGATTCACATAATATACCCTGCTTAGGATTAGATCTTACGTTTATGGACTCACAAAATACATGATGATGAAGAGAAGAATTCTTGAGTATGGACTCGTGGAATATATGGTTCTTCCACAAAGACTAGATTGTCGTGAGAATCCTTTGATGACGGTCATCACGTAATGAAGTTACCATGACTAACCTTCTCATGCTAGTTACATTAAAGCACTCGCGGGTTTTACCAAAGCACCCATGAGTTTCTTATTTGTGAAAAACATTGAATAACTATGTAAATATACGGTACCGAAGAAAGAGAGAACTGAGTCAAAAAAAATTTCACCTTTGACGATAGGTCTCTGCGAGGTGACTGCGAGTTGACAGTGACTTCCCTGTGAATTGACTACGACTTACCTGCGAGTTGATTGCAAAATCGCTGCAACTGGGCGTGGTTCTTATTGATCCCTCCCATGGCCAAGTCTATAAATAAGGCTCTCCGGTGGTCTGCCTGTACCACCCATTTCGACCTCTTGGCGAGATCTTTTGCAAGATGATTTCAGGTCTTTGCGAGGTGATTGTGAAATGACTTCAGTTCTTTTTTATCAAGCCTGGGCGAGGTGATGTGAGGTCTTCACCACTTGCATTGCGAGGTCCCTTACGAATAATGTTGTTGATGTGAGCCGACATTTCTGACATGTCGGTCGACATAAAGGTTTTGGATAGAAAACACTACGACATCGACATTTTAAAAAAATGACATTTTTGAAAATATCCTCAGATATGTTGGTCTAATCGATATCTTGCGACCAATATATCGTTGAGAGTATTAAAAAAATCATTTTGTAAGCAACTGAGCAAAATATTTCATTTCATGCATCTCTCTGAGCCTAGATTTGACGATTTTTTTGTCTCACTCTCATTTGATGCTCTATGTCATTTGTTACCATCAATGACTATTTCTTGTGTAATTTATAAACATACATTATGTGTATATATACTAATTGTGTAATATATAAACATACATTATGTGTACAATTGTACATATTAATAAAAAATGTGTGTATATAAAAATAATTTTATTTAAATATTAAAATCCAAGATTATAAAATATCCGTAATATATCCCCCGCAATCCTACATCCGACATTTCAAACTCAAACCGACATGAACCCGACATCCGACATTTGCAATCTTGCTTACGACTTTTCCATCCTTCAGCTAAAGTCCAGTCTCACTGCACCATCATGTTGGAGACAAGAACCTGGCTCACATGCAAGAGTCAAGATCTCGGCCTGCAAGAGTCAAGGTCCCGACTCGCAAAGTTCTGACTATAATATGGCTGACGATTAGTTGTTCGTGAGCGACCATGAAAGGAAGAGGCAAAGAAGAGAGTAAAAGACTATTTCATTGCTCTAACAAGGTGGTCGTGCTACATTGCAGAGGTCTCGCCGCTTCCCAGGAGTGTATAGAAACTTCCCCTCTCAAACCAAGTGTTGTGCTAGACGAGGGGGGAGAGGCAGGCTCGCGGGTCGCACTAGAGAGCTCGCGAGTTCTAGGTCAGGTATCATGTAGGTTGATTGCACCGTCTCTTCCTTTTGATGGTGGGTCATATTTATTGGCAACAACAGGTGGTGAGGGTGGGATGGGGGGGGGGTGGAGTGGTGTACCCTAGACCCTTATGTGGGAACCACCTCTATGCGAGGTCGGTCACCGACGAGCTGGGCGAGTTGATCTCAGCTCCCAACGAGGTCTGCAAATTGAGCGTGAGCTGACCACAAGCTTGCCCTTGTAGGCGGTATCTTCGTAATTATCCATTACTGGGATGTACCCTTGTTGATCTCGTCGAGTACGGGTCATGCACCTACAGTCTCCATTTCGCAACCTCTGCTCCAGTCACATGTTCTGGTGGTCTCTTTAGATTCATTCTATGCTGTCAAGGCGGGCGCCTAGACGCGCGTGAGGCGTTGGGGGCACTAGGCGCGGCCCGCCGCACCTCAACATGGTTGAGGCGGGCGATGTGCCCCAGGCGTGCGCCTTACCAGCTCCCAGGCACACCAAAGGCATGCATGAGCTATTCAAGGTGCTTTCTTCAACCAATTTTTTTGGGAGATGGACAAAAACGTGATCTCAGACACACCGAGGCACCCCTAGGCGCACTTGGGTGCCCAAATTAAGCGAATTGGGTGCTCAATTTCAGCGAATTGGGCGCCCAATTTGTTCAATTTCATTCCCCCCCATTTTTGTGCCTCACTTGCCTCAGGCATGCGCCTGCGTCTTGGGCCTAGGCTTCAGGGTCCTTTGCGCCTCGATGCGCCTTGCCTTGCGTCTTTAATAATATAGGATCCATTCTTTCTAACGACCGCCCCAGTTGGCGCCGTCACTCCCATTCAACAAGGTTCTTCGTCGCCCTCGACCACCCACCGAGCACACTTGCTCCGATTCCACAAATTATACCTGGCAGTCTTCCCTCAACAAGTCAGATCCCTGCAGTTCGTTGTGACATCTGTGAGCACGACGACGACTTGCTGCTCGATGCAGCCTCCGCTATCGCGATGCGTTATAAGGAGCTTTTTGACGCAAAATCAAGGAGCCAAATGATATACTCATTCGAGCCTCATTTGAGCCTCATTCGAGCTTGAGGGCTAGCTCGATTTAAAAGATGGGTGGGATGCTATGGTCTCACTCGACCAATTATCTATGTCGTTAATTAGCGTCGTCGTGTGTTCATGTTAAACGTCTTTTATTAATTGAGTTGATGTAGGAGTACTTAGTGCCTTTTATTATTTCTTGCTTTAAGGGTACTTACGCTTCCCGAGTTCTGTCTTTTTGTAATGTTATAAATAGACTCCCTTGGAACTCACTTCCATCAGGACGAGAGTCCCCCCTTCCCCGCAGTGAGGACCCATAGTAGCTCTCAGATTCACGAAATGTGACATCCGTGGACACAAACACTCTCTTGTGGATGAGGCCAAAACATTTATAACCCTTTTGAGTTGGGGAATAGCCGATGAAGACACACTTGTGAGCACGAGCATCAAGTTTGATTTTCTGATGGATATGGACAAAACACACACACCCAAACACACGAGGTGGTAAATTTATTGGAGGGACGCCAAGAGTGGTAAGGGGAGTGATATACTCTAGAACACGTGAGAGTATAGGTTTATAAGTAGGCAACAGTGAGGACAACATCCCCCCAGTAATACTGGGGAATGTGCATGTTAAGAAGGGCACCTGACAACCTCCAAGAGATGACGATTCTTGCGTTCGGCCGCCCCATTTGGGGCCGGCGAGTAACACAGGAAGTCCGGCGGACAATGCCATGAGTAGCATGATAATGTTCGAAGGTGGAGTCAATGCACTCACGACCATTGTCAATACGAAGAATTTTGATAGTGGTGTCAACTGCGAAGAGATCATGTTGTGTCCGTTGAAATAAAGAGAATACTTCACTTTTGACTTTCATTACGGTATACAACGATGAAATAACAAACCAGAAACCCAAAAAAAGTAACAACGGGCTTGACAAACATCACTGTGTATTAGAAATGACTGCACCTTGGAACATTATAATGATACAGATGGATTGTCCAAGAACGGACATCCTGTGTTTACTCGCCGGCACGAAATGGGCGGCCGAAAGCAAGAATAAATCATCTCTTGGGGATGTCAGGACTACAATATAACCGAAAA